>LPNX010364025.1:0-32890 GCA_001517045.1 Pseudotsuga menziesii | reverse complement strand
ACAAACCCTTAGGAATTTCGCATTTCTTGTCCAAGAGATAAGTGTGAGAGTGAGTGTGTGAGATAATGAACCTAGGCCTACATCTATTTATATGAGTGTTTGTAGGAAATGAGCCATCGCATCGGATATGCGACGACGCTTTCCATGTTAAATAGTTGACCAATTAAAGGCACCGTCGCTTAAGCGATGCTTACTAACTCTATGTCGCTTAACCGACGGTTATGAGAATATCCGTCGCTTCACCGATGCTTGTGGCCACATTTACAAAAAAAAAATGTATCCTTGTGATTTTTGGTAAGTTTAAAAAGAGAAATCCACGCGCTGTCAAATTTTTTCGTCATATTTTGGATCGAAATGTAGTAGTGAAAGGAGGCCCTGTCCACGGAAGAACAATGATTTCTACGAGGAAAAAGTGGTTTATACACCATAGTCCATGGATGAAAAAGTGATCCTAGGGTTAAGTGAAGGATAAGGTGTGAATTCAAATTCTGCAATGAAGACCAAATACTTCCCTATATGCGGTGGAAAACAACTTTTCAATGATCCAGGACCTATTTCACCTAGCAAAAGACCATGGTATTAGTTCATATATTAAAAAACTGATTTTAAACTATAGAAAATGGGTAAAAATTTGAAATTTTTATTATAAATAGTTCAAAACAAAAAATAAACATACCATTTGGAAATTTTACCTTTGAACTTTAGTTGATCATAGCAGACAAAATAGTGGACGAATTTCAATTCCATGAGTTGCAGGTTGGTGATATCTCCCTTTTTTTCCTTTCTACCCATTTCATTTTTGTTTTTAATGCAATATTTAGTGGTTTCATGCTTTCCCTAAAAGCACCCTAGAGCATTCACAGGTGTGCTTCATTACAACTGTGAATACAAGTTTTATTCGTGGGTTTCCTGCAGTGCAACCCGTGTGTGCTTTTCACTGTGCAGAAAGCAAAGTCACAAATACTACATGACCTTCAATTTTTTTTTAAATGAATAACTACAATTGAATTTTAATGGATTCTAATTGATGATAGTGCTCTTTGGGTAGGCAAAGATTGTTCTAGAGTGAATAGAAAGAGAACATGAGGACATGGATCATGTTGGAGTATAGGTACAACCTCCACATGGTATAACTGTCGCACCTCTAGGAATATAAAACAAGTGGAGTAACCACCATTCCTAGTGATAGGGCCTTGTGTTGGGTTTCAAATGTCATCAACATCTGCAAGTTTTGGTGTAATGACAAACCTTACATGGTATCAGAGCACAGGTCTCAGGTTCAATTCCCCCAATATATGCCGGAGGCGGGATGTTGGAGTATCGGTACAACCTCCACATGGTATAATCACCACACCTTTGGGAAAATAAAACAAGTGGAATAACTGCCACTCTTGGTGATAGGGCCTTGTGATGGGTTTCAAATGTTCATCAACATCTGTAGGTTTCGGTGTAACGACAAACCTTATAGATCGAGATGCTATGCAAGATTCCCCCACTCTACAAGAGTTACAAAGAAGTGTGTAATGAACATAAAATAAGATAATAATTAAATAATTAATAGTTAGGTTAACTAAGTTAGGTTATGAAATGAGGCGTCTCCTCAACATTAAATGCCCAAGCCATATTTAAGGTAGGGCCACCATTTGTAACATATCATCTCTTATCTTATTATTAATATATACTTGCCTTATGGATTATTTGATTTACCAAGTATTTTGGTGAATTCATTGTGTGAGCAAATAATTATTCAACTCATTTGGTATCAGAGCCTTGTTGGTTGATACGACCTGTGGCCATTAATTTTCAGACTTTGTCTGGTTTTTGTGGCTTTTAGCCTCACTCCAAGGTTTCCTTGAAATATCACACTCTCTCTCTAGCTCTGTCCATCCCCATCCCCCTTCATTCTCCAACGCTTCCCTCCATTCCACCAGCTCCCGCGCCACCCCTTCCTCCATCACGTACACTCCTCCATGCCCTACCAAATATTGGCCCTCCTCTCTTCCTGTTTCCTCCCACATCCTCCATTCAGCTCCATGCCCATGCTAGCTTGCCTCTCCATCCTTTCGCTGCTCGTTTCCACTTCTCTCCACCTGAGGTCACCACTTCCACCCTTCCACTGCTGCATCATACGCCTGCTCTGTGCTCTCCATTGGCTCCCTCCATCAACCACCGCTCTCCACCTACTGCTTCCATCTCCTCCTATGCTCTCCATCACCTCCACTCTCCCTCTAGCTACCACCTCCTCCATCCTTTCCACCAGCCACGCACTCCATCTCCACGACCCTGTACACAAACAAACATAACATATTATATAATATAATATATATATTATAATATATTATATTTTTAATATATTACATTTATAATATTTTAAATTGTTATTGAATCAAATAATAATAAAACATTATTATATAATAATTAATTTAAAAAATAATAATAAAAATATTAATTAAATAATTATTATTTATTATTTGAAAAAAGAAAAAAAAGAGAAAAGAAGAAGATAGTATCAAAAAAAAAGAAAAAAAAAAAGAAAAGGAAAAATCTTCTATCATCGAAGAAGCAAAAGAAGACGGGAAGTCAAGGCTATATATCGTCGAAGAAACAAAATACAAAGAAGACTCATCAAGAAATCCATAGCCATCTATCATCAAAGAAGTCAAAGACCATGGAAATCAGTTTGAGACTACAAATAGAGAAATTAGAAGCCAAGTTAAAGCATTGTCAAAGAGACAATGAAGAATTACGAGACACAAACACGAACTTAGAAGTAATAATTAAAATACATGAGATGCAAAAAGAGCTCAAGGAACAAAAAAATTCCGATCAAAAAAATCATATAGAAAAATTGTCTTCCCAAATTGAGAAATTAAAAGGAAAAATCGATTTTAATCAGAGATTGAAAAAATCAAGATATAAAGAAAGAAATAAACGGTTATGAAGAGGAAATAAAATGGTTGAACAAAATCGTTAGCGGCAAGGATGAAGAACTAACGCAAATACGACATAAATTAGAAAATCAAGAATCAGAGATCGACCAGTATCGACAACAGATAAAATTTCTTCAACAACAAAATGACGACTCTAAAAAGACTCATAAGTTGGAGATCGCAAAAAGTAATAAAACACTATCCAACAATTTCGAAGAAATTTCCAGATTAAGGAATCATAACAAAACACTAGTCACGAAAATTAAGAAGTTGAAAAATAGTCGGAAGAAAGAACAATATATGGAAGACATTGAAGGGGAACTTCTAGACACGCGGGAAGAAAATAGTTGCATTATCACTCATAACAAATATCTTAAGGAACAACTTAAGAAGTCTGAAGTTGACATAAAAGTGCAAGTAGAAGTGATTAAGAAGTTTCAAAATGATTACGTGCAGTTGGAAAACAAGTTGGAAAAGATAAAGAATGAAACCTTAAAACCTCAAGGAATGAAAAATACAACTTCCAACTCACATCAATGCTCAAAAGACAACACTCGTAAAAGAAAATGACATTGTGAAAATTCCCTATCGACACTGCAACCATAAAAACCAAAATTCTAAAAAGTGGGAAATGTCGAAAGATAATGATACTAATATGATCAAATCTCTTGATGACAGAGTAGTAGGGAATTCCAACATTCAACAAAAAATCAATTTAGGATGGATTGACCCATCCACATATCGAAATTTATGCTCTATGATTAGCAGTTCGTATCGACATGTTTCATCAGCCACGACATCACAAAGAACGACGAGACAACATTATAAGGATTTGAGGACAAATCCTTTCTAAGAGAGTGGCAATGTAATGAACATAAAATAATATAATAATTAAATAAATAATAATTAGGTTAACTAAGTTAGGTTATGAAATTAGGTGTCTCCTCAACATTAAATGCCCAAGACATATTTAAGGCAGGGCCACCATTTGTAACATATCATCTCTTATCTTATCATTAATATATACTTGCCTTATGGATTATCTGATTGACCAAGTATTTTGGTGAATTCATTTAGTGAGAGAATAATTATTCGGTTCAAAGTGGCTTGCTAAAGTTCTATTGCACTTGAAATATGAGAGCACAAGTCCATCTTTTGGAGACTTTAGTGAGATATTGACCATGAGCTCGAGCTCTTTGACCTTCAAGTAGAGACCTTGGAGTTAACAATAGATGATATCTATTTTATCATGGGACTTTCTTGTGGGGGTACACCTATAAACCTTGAGGGTACAAGTAGGGGTAGTAACCCTCTTAGGCTGCTATATTATGTCGATACTTACTGCCTACCTGGAACACAAAAGTCAAGAACTTGTGTCCCAATTTCATAGATAACTAGATTCCCATTGAAAGTGATGTTAAGCACAATAGATAGGGTTGTTGGTTCATCTTCCCTGCATCTGGAAACAAGGACTCATATGCGTGTTGCAATGGAGTGTATGCAGGGTACGTTGTTTGATTGGTGTTTAGGATTGCTCCCGATAATGAAAAAACAACTTTTTGACTGCAGGAAGGGTCGAAGAAAGAACTTTGGCTATGCTATTATCTTAGTGGCATTTTTATTCGAGAGGGTTCCTGCCCTCAGCCTATCGGTACCATTACCACCACTCTCACCCCATCAACCTAGGCTTACGCAATGGGGAGACATTTTCCTCCATTAAGGTGGTAGAGGTGAGATCCAAAGTGGCTACGATGATGACTTCTAATCCTAGTGGGATAGATAGGTGCCTGCTCTCAAGTAGTTTCCATATGTGGAAATAGATTTTCAAGGAGACCCTGAACTCATCCTCCCTCTTGGGGGAGAATGGGGAGAGATAGGTATGTTTTTTAATATTTTTATACTATTTTATTTTTATGATTTTTTATTCATAAATATATATATACATATGTATACGAGTTTGGACCTTCTTTATGTTTTATATGCATATGTTAGAACAGTTCGCCCCATTGGGAATCCTAGGAATTTCGTGCCACCTATGCAGGCTAGCGGGGATGACATTCTTCTACGTGTTATTGAGGCTAGGGGAAGATGGCTAGGATTACTTAGGATGTCCCTACACTTCGGATGGATTGGATCCAAATGATCATGCAAGAGTATGTAGTTGGGGTTTCGTTGACCTGTCTATGCCTTCTCAAAAGGGTAGCTAGGGTTGTACTACATTACAGGGAGGCTGCAGAGGTAGCCACAACCGAGGAGGATAAGGATCGGGCCTAGAATTAGGCATATTACATATTATGATCCTATTTTTTGTATATTGATACACTTATGATGGGATCTTTGGATCAAACTCGTTATATCTATAGACATATTTTACACATATATATATTTTTGGTTATGTACATGCATCTCAAATGTGTATATTATACTTTATTTTACAATGTGTGTGTTAAATTCTAGTCAAGTATGTAATTCACATATGCATCAGTAACTCTATTTTGATTTCTTGAAATATGAACGTATGTAATGTGTTCAAAATTTCTTTCAAGAATCCTAACACATAGAACTAACAACTAAGTTAGGGTTTCACACCTGATACTCACTATTAAGCTGGGAAACCACGAGCTGGGATGCAAGCCTGACCTCCATATGGGTAGTTGCACGTAACATAGAATCCCATAAAACCTCTATAACTGCAATGTATTCAGCCACGTTATTAGTCATAGGACCTAAACAGGTGCCACCAAAGGCAACCAGATGTCCTTAGGGTGCATAGATGACCCAAGCGTTTGAATCCATATTACAAGTGTGGCAGCTAACACCATCAACAATACCTACGACCAACTCAGATGACATATGAAACAATGAACATACTGTATAAGAAACAATAACCAACTAGTGACCTATTGTACATAAAAATACATACAATAAAAATACAAGAACAAGCACTATGCCTAAGCATAGTACTTTTTCAGATAGATCCCATTCCAAGGCCCAAGAAACTTTTTACCATCATAGTTAGTCAATTCATTAGATCATTTCTTTAAAACTTTTGATACAGCATATGGGCATAACCACATAGATTTGAATTTTCCTTCCCCCGGGGGTTCCTTGTCTTGGTCCCAAAGCAAAACAACTTCTCCCTCAAAAAATACCCTAGGTTTGATAGATTTGTCATACTGGTTTTCGACCCTATTCTTGTTAGCTTCATTTGCAATCAGCACATCTCTACACTGCTCATCTAGATTTTCTAAGTGAAGAAAACATTCTTTGAGCTCAGTGGTGTCATGAACCACATGAATAGCTATTTTAAGAGATGGTATTTCACATTCAATTGGTGAGACTGCTTCCACCCCATGAATAAGCTAGAAATGTGATAATCCTATAATAGTCTTGACATTAGTTTGGTATGCCCAAAGTGCAGGGTACAACATGACATGCCAATTTGAACTACTTGCATTGATAGTGCATTTCAAAATGGTTTTCAAGATTTTATTAACTGCCTCTACTTGTACATTCTTTTGTGGGTAAAAGGAAGGTGAGTGATCTTGCCTAAACCCTAGCATTGAGTTCAACTCATTCATCATGCAGTTCTAAAAATGAGTGCCATGGTCAGTGACAATCTTCTTTGGTATGCCAAACCGACCAGTGATTTGGTTAAAAATGAAATAATTTGTTGTTTCACCATTGGATTTGAAGGTAGGCATTTCCTCTACCCACTTAGTGAAGTAGTCCACAATGACAATGATGTAATGATGTCCCCAAACAGAAACTAGGTCGCATGTCATGCAATCAACCCCCCACTTGGTGAAGAGCCCTACCGCGATGATGGGAAACAAAGGAGAGGGATGTGAACGCATATTTATGGTATAGAGATGACAAGGATGACAGTTCTTTACAGCTTCCACACAATCCTTAAAGATGGTGGAACATAATTAGTTGACACGTAAAATCTTCTGGGTCGTTGCTAACCCAGATAAATGACCCCCACAAGCTTCGCTATGGGAATCATTCAGGACAAGCTCTGCCTCCTCGTGGGTGAGGGACCGATGTAATATAGAATCTACCCCTCTTCGATATAAGGTATCACCAATGGTTAGGTAGTTTTTTGCGTTGACTTGCAACTTACGTCGATCTTCCCGCGAGAAGGACGTAGGAAACTTCAAAGTCTGGAGATATATTAAGATATCTCCATACCAAGGATCAGATGTTGAAATTAGAGAGGTATACTCATCTGGGAATGAGTCTTCTTCTACCACTATTGTCTCTTTCGTAGTCAATTATGTGAAAACTAAGGACTTTTTTTACTTAACAGATTGAAAATATAGGTCAAACTCTTGGAGAATGACTATCCACTTATTGAATTTTTCCTCGATTATATGTTGGGATAAAACATACTGGAATGGATTCACACATTCCACCACTGTGGTGGTCCTTAGTAATATATAGTGTCTCAGTCTCTGAATGGCATAAAAAACCACTGATGCAACTTCTCTACATGGGAGTACCTAAGTTCAGGGCCAGCTAATGCACAACTAAGGTAATATATAACATGCTCCTGGAGCTTGTCATCTTCCTAAACTAATACTACTCCTATGGTCAACTTTGACGAAGCCATATACAATATAAAATCATTGGTGTAATATGGCAGATGCAATAAAGGAGCCGAGAATAAAGCCTTTTTTAATGCCTTGAAAGAGAGTTGTGCAATTTCATCCCAAATAAATGGGGTGTATTGCTTCAGAAAGTGCATCAAACCCTTAGTTATATTGGCATAATTGAATATGAAACATCAAAGGAAATCAGATTTCCCTTGCGGGATCTAAATTTTCCTGATGGAACGAGGAGGAGGTAGATTTACAATAGCCTCTACTTTCTAAGGATCCACCTGTATTCCCCTGTTTGACACAATAAACCCTAGTAACCTCCACAAATAGATGTAGAAAACACACTTGTGGGGATTCAAGTGTATTTTATAGTGCCTGCATCATTCAAAAATCATACGAAGATGATTTGGATGGTCTTTCCTCTTGCGATAATGGGAAAGCATATCATCCAGGTAAGGTTCAACAATATTATTGATATCATGGAAGGAAAAATTCATTTCCCGTTGGAAGGTCGCTCTGAAATTTTCAAACGAAAGGGAATTTTCTTGTATGCAAAGGTCCCCCAAGGACGGACGAAGGCCATTTTATGCTGGTCTTCTGGCATGATTTGAATTTGATTATACCCGAAATAACTATCCATAAACTAAAAAACATCACTACCTGCACAAGCATCGATAATCTGATCAATGAAGGGCGTGGGGTAGTTAGCCTTTGGACATGCTTTGTTTAAGTCACGAAATTTAGTGCAAATTCATATGGTCACTTGTTTTTTTATCAATAGTAACAAGATTGGATACCCATTATGTTAGAGAAATTGGGTAAATGAACCCAAATTTCAACAGTTTCTCCACTTCAGCCTTAGCAGCTGCTGTTTTACGTGAATTTACAGGTCTCAACTTTTGTCGAATGGGTTTTGTGTTAGGATTGGTGCGTATTTAGTGTTCAATTATATATGGATCTATTCCTAGAATCTCCTCATATGAAGAGACAAAAACAACACGAAATTCCTTAAATAAGGCAGTATAGATGACAATCTCCTCTGGAGAGCAGTTTGCACCAATGTGAACATTTTCCATGACGTTAGGGTTTATAGAAATGTTGATTGAAATGGTAGTAGAGATATTTTCCATTTTCCCCTCATAAAATACTCCCTCCTTGGGTAAAGGATTAATCAACGGATCAACACCCTTTACTAGTCTCACATGGAACTCTTGATTCTCAATTTTTCTCAACTCTAGAAGAAAGAAGAACTTATGATGAAGGTCTTCACAAATATTTTCTCATACAATCATAGATTCTATAATGGCTTCATTTGAAGGAAAAACCATATCCAAGCAATCATATGAATGCACTAGAGTTCTCCACCCAAGTGGGCATATAAGCTTCATCTGACTCCTCTGAGACTGCAGAAGGAGTCATGATGGAATTGATAGTGGCATTAAAAAGAACTTGATAAGCTACTTCCACAATAGAAAGGGAACTTGAGGCTCATGACGTGAAGGAAGGACCCAAGGATCAATTTTATCGACAACTGTCATGATAGACTTCCCTACACTTGTTGAAACTAAGTAGTTAATAGGGGATAGTATATTGAATCTTGCCAGGAACGATGCATACATTCCAACCCCCAAGCTCTTGTTAATCGGTTTTTTCTGATCTACCAAAGGTACCATTGAATCATTTGTTTCCAAACAACTCTTTTGAGTAAAACTGAGTTGGTCAACTGTAACCAGCTTCCCTTCGTGTCGAAACACTACAAATTGGAGAACATTTGATGGGATCACACACATGGAATAAGTCCAACTTCTCCCCAACAACAAGTTATAATCCAACAGGGCATGGATCACTTCCACCTCAACAGAAAATTATTTCCCTGCCAACTTTATTTCGAATGCTGGTAGGATATCTACAGAACACAGTTGCTAAATCTAGAAAATTAACATATACAACGGACAGAAGTTATATGTACCATACTGTTGCCACATGAGTCAATGTTATCTAAAAAAGCCTCAACCAAATGGAGTCATCATTCAGTGAGTTAGGAAAGCACCAAAGGTGAAAGGTGGTAATGTGCGCAACTGGATCTTCACGATATTTTCCTTAAAACTTTGGAATGTTCGGGGGAAGTTTAATGGGTACAGGTCCCATGTCACATTGTGCCACACAGGGTCATTCATTAGTTTTGACAAATATGGAAAGTTTAACATTTCCAGGAAAGGAAGCTTTGGCCCAACTAGGGTTTGATATTAAGTAGTTTGGGGTGTGGAGGGACCAGCCCCCTATCTCCCAAAATAAAAGGTGGGGATTCCCCTAGCCACTAGATGTGATGTGGTTGCATTATCTAAAAAGGGTTCCACACAAAATCCAGTGGATTACTATTTTGTGGTGTATGATATGTGGTTTGACCCACTCTAGCTGAAATTATAGTTTGAAACACAGGAGCAAGAATCGCTCCACTAAAAAGTGGAAAGGGGGAGCTCGTGAAAGGGGCGGTCGAAACCTAACCAGGTGTCTGAAAACTATGACCTGTAAAGGTATTTGTGTTTCCACATGACATACCCACATAAGCAGGTGATGGGCCTACATAAGGAGTGGAGGGAGGAATATTTCCTCCATTCCATAGAAAATCATGGACAAATGAAGAGGATCCACTTGGACCACTTTGAGCACTTTGCATGAAGGATGGATAAGACAAAGATGCACTGGGAATCCCAATGACCACCCCTCTAGGCTAACCTACAACATTAGAGGGTGCCGATGGATGGACCACTCGATCACTTGGTGAAAGGGGTGCAGTAGATGCACTAGGCCTTTTAGCACCCATCGGGGGAGGTGGGACTCCACCAGCCAAGATGGATGAAGTAGGGGTAGATACATATTATCCTACACTATACATTCTTGAGCTCAAAGAAACACTAGTAACAAATGGACTAAAAGGGATAATTTGGACTAACACAAGATCATTCAAATTGGTTAAAGGTGAATTAAAGTTTCTTACAGACTCGTCAGCCTACAAGTATTCTATCTCTACTGTTGATTTTTCTTCCTGATTCAGTCTAATTTTCAACTCACCTGGAACTTCACTAACACCAGTCGGTTTGAAATAACCATCTGTATCAAGTCTCCACCTTTTGATATGGCAGTGGAGGCTCCACTGTAAAAGATGGAGGAAGGTTTTGCAACCTTTTGGGCATGCAAAGAGGATGGTGCTCCAAAACTAAATATTTGAATCACAAACCTAAAGTTTGGATAAGAACAAAAAAACCAAACAACACACTAAAAATATCATGTGAAACATAGACACACAAGATAAAATATATACCTTCAAAAGGAAATCCTGGGATGATTAGGGCCTAGGTCCAACCAGTCAAGATAGAAGGATGGTTACTTGACGTCTCGTGAATATTTTTCTGGGTGCAAGCGCTGGAATCACCCAACCTCCCTCCCAAATTTTCTACTGAGGTTACCTTCCAATTCTGTCCTAGGTGTACTGGAAAATATACTTCCAATACCACCTGTGTAAGATCCTAGTGTATGGAGACTAAGGCTACCAAATCTACACCAAGCGTCTAGCGGAAGAGTCGTTGGCCTGATTGATGTGCATGGGAAAGGTAGCTAAGCCTGAAACTCTATCAATACTGGCACCTCATGGGGCCTAAGAAGTGGTATTGATAAGATCCCCAAATGCACAACAATCATGGTAAACGATCGAACAAGGAAGTGGAGGGGTATCTCCTCAACTGAGCTCTCACATGACCTCGTGCTTAACTCCTGTGTGAGAAGATTTTCCGGATTATCTCTTGTAGAAGTGGATTTACCTAAAGAAAGGCCACCACATATTAAATTAAAGTGCTTTTGGACAGTTTAAATCTCATAGTCCAAAAACCTAGCCTAAGCTAGTTGATGTACGAATCTATAAAAAGAAACTTAGTAATAGATTTTAATTAAATGTTATTTTTAATGATTGCATAATTCAAGAGTATTGGAATGAGACTGAGTGGTGGTATAGACTCAACAAATTGAAAGCAAATGATGTATAAAAAATTTCAAAGTGAATGCAACTAACAATGCAATTTTTCCTTTTCCTTTGTAAATGAAACTTTAATGAAAATTTTTCAATGATTTGAGAAACTACAAGACTTAATTTTTTTATTTTTTCTTGAAAAATAGTGAGAAAAACAACTAATGCACACTAATGCAAATGAAAACTTCCTTTTGTTTTTATTCTTTCAAAAAAAATTCAAAAACTATATGCAATTAAATGCACTTTAAGAAAGTTAAATAATTTGATATTATACAAATGTAAATGCTAACAGTTAGATCCTACAGGAAGAATCTTCAGCCAGTCAAGCCAATATGACTCAAACCCTAGACTTGGAGAAAAATATTGACTTAAAAAAACCAATAGATCCAAAGATGGTAAGAATGACTCACCTAGACTACTAGAAAAGTAATCCAAGGTATATCAGTGTCCTTAAAGGACTGATAGACACCAGTGACCACAAAGACATAAGAATTCAGACCAAGAAGCCAAGCAGGAAGGACCCAACACATTCACACAAGAATAAATAATACCTAACTTACCCAAAAATACTTGACTTAACAAGCAAACAGTGGAATGCATACACCCAAAGCCACAATACAATACTAAATAAGAAATCTAAAAAGCACCTGAAGGATCAGAAAGAAAAGGACAAGCAAAACCCTAATAGTCTGATAGAAACCTACAGGAACTTGTGACTGTCATCAACACAACCCACAAACCATTCACAACTATTACTAAAGCAACCCACGAATACCATAGAGCACTCACGACTGTATATGTATTGACAGATCGCAAACACTATCAAAAATTTTCAAAAATAAAAATAAATGACCAAAGAGTTATGAGCATGAAGCTCTGAAAACTAAAGGGACAATCCAAACAATCACTCACGGGGATCAAATAGAGAAAAACTAGAAAAAAATCAAAATAATGGACCCACAACATTTTGGACTCCCCAACAGAGTCTCTAGTTCTATTGTTCATGGAAATACAACCTTATAACTGAGGGTCTGGAGTTGTCAACATACTAAATAAACTTGCATAAATTCAGCCATTTGAGAAATTTGACTGAGAAATAAGAAAGAAAGTAAGTGTACCTTGCTTATGGATGTTGGTCTTAACTTTCTTCTTCAATCCCAAATGCTCCAACAGCTTCTAGGGAATATTCACACCTACAAAGAGACAGACCTTCCTGCAATATCTTAAATGTTATATAGAATATTAATGAAATAATATGCTTGCAATAAAATAACAAGACAATTTATAAGTCATAAAACATAAGAGTACAAAGACACCAATTGGAAGAAAGTCTCTCTTTATTGATAAACAAGTGATTAAATATTACAACCAGTGTATGATACAAACCCTCCTATGCTATCCAAGGAAATGAGTTCTACTGCTCCAAGATCTCCAAAGGCAATCCACCAGCATAACCTTGCTCTTAAATTGATGTTGTTTAGCCTCAACACCTACCCTCTATTTATACTTGGTGAATGAGAGAGGTTACGAAGGTTGATATGATTGAGGAAGTTGGGATAGTTATGATTAGGAGCCCAACTATCCTTGACTAAACTTGGTTTATTTTTTAATTTTACAAGGGAAACCCACGTGTGCAAACCATCATCATGTATTCACAGGTTGCAATGTAGATACTCGTGAAGGTATATCAGTGTCCTTAAAATACTGATAGACACCAATGACCACAAAGACACAAGCATTCAGACTAAGAAGCCAAGCAGGAAGGACCCAACACATTCACACAAGAAGAAATCATACCTAACTTACCCAAAAATACTTGACTTAACAAGCAAACAGTGGAATGCATACACCTAGAACCACAATACAATGATAAATAAGAACTCTAAAAGGAACTTGAAGGATCAAAAATAAAAGGACAAGCAAAACCCTAACAATCTGATAGACACCTACAGGAACTCGTGACTGTCATCAAGACAACCCACAAACCATTCACAGTTGTTACTGAAGCAACCCACGAATACCATAGAGTACTCATGACTGTATATACTGACAAGTCACGAACACTATCAAAAATTTTCAAAAAGAAAAATAAATGACTAGAGAGTTGTGAGCATGAAGTACTGAAAACTAAAGGGACAATCTAAACAAATCACTCACGGGATCAAATAGAGAAAAACTGGGAAAAAAACAAAAGAATGAACCCACAACAGGTTGGAATCCCCAACGGAAGCTCCATTTCTGTTGTTCAGAGAAATACAACCTTATAACCGAGGGTCTAGAGTTATCAACATACTAAATAAACTTGCAAAAATTCATCCATTTGAGAATTTGACAGAGAAATAAGGAAGAAAGTAAGTGTACCTTTCTTATGGAGGTTGGTCCTAGCTTTCTTCTTCAATCCCAACTACTCCAATAGCTTCTAAGGAATATTCACACGTGCAAAGAGACAAACCTTCCTGCAATATCTTAAATGTTATATAGAAGATTAATGAAATAATTTGCTTGCAATAAAATAACAAGACAATTCAGAAATCATAACACATAAGAGTACCAATACACCAATTGGAAGAAAGTCTCTCTTTATTGATAAACAAGTGATGAAAGATTACAACTAGTATATGATACAAACCCTCCTATACTATCCAAGTAACTAATTTCTGCTGCTCGAAGATCTCCAAAGGCAATCCACCAGCATAACCTTTCTCTTCAATTGATGATGTTTAGCCTCAACCCCTACCCTCTATTTATACTTGGTGAATGTGAGAGAGGTTACGAAGGTTGATATGGTTGAGAAATTTGGGATAGTTATGATTAGGAGACCAACTATCCTCAACTAAACTTGGACAAGCACAAGCAGGATCTACCGTATGGGAAGGGTAACAAATCCCAAAGCTCAAAAGCCCTTGAATACGAATAAGATCTTGAAAATATCTCTGACATTGCATAGAGAGTGGCAAGGGGATATCCCCACCACAAACATGTATGCTGCCTCATGCTTAGCTTTTGTGTAAGAGGAGCCTCCTGAAAACACTAATTATACTAAGGATTTCATTCTCTCACCTGGACAAACACCTAAAGTGTTTCGTTTAGTAGTCTTGGAGAAATTTACTCACAAAAACCTATTCCAAGACTCTAAAACCTAAGCTTGTTGATGTACCCTATCAAATAAAAATGTGTAATTCATTTTAAATTAAGCATTGATTTTAGATTTTGTGATTACTCAAAGGAAATGACCGTGCAACCAATGATGCTATGACTCAACAATGAAAGTAATTATGCACACCTAACAAACAATGCCAAGTACAATTTTTTCTTTAAATGTGAAAATGGGGTATGCCTCTACATGAGATGCATATTTTTCCTTCAAATGTTAATGAAACCATTCCTATATGAAATCCTAGTCACTAACCAAGTAAGCAAACCTAATGCAAGCACTATGCAAATGCAAAAATGCATGAACATGGAAAAAATAAAATATTTTTGTATTTTGAAATAAATGATATGCAAATGCAATGAAAGACTCTACAACTCCTAGACCGTGTAGCAATGATCAGACAACAACCAAGCAATACACTGAGATACAAGACATATAATGCACTAATACCAAAACAAAAAGGAAACAAGATGACATGAACAACTTCTAACTAAGAAGCAAATAAAAAAGGTCTCTGGTTAGAAACAGAGGCAATAGACATACCCTAACAACACTCAAGAAGACTCAACAACATTCAAAATTCACCCAGCATCTCTCAAACATCCAACTCACATTCAAAAGAGAATCATACGCAACTGTTTGCAGAAAACCTATGTGTATACACGGCTGTTCATACAAAACCCACGTGTATACGCAGTTGTGAGGAAAAAACCCGCATACAAGAAGAGAAAGGGGGTAAAATGATAATCCAATACCTAAATTACTTCAAAAGGATACTAATGGGAAAACATACTTCTGGTCCCGACACATAAACATAGAGAAACGGAGAGCAATTCAAGCACATTGTGTTTCCAATCCCCAAAGAAAAACAAGGAACCTCCCCAGTGGGGTCTTCAATTCTGTTACAGAGAGAAATTTCCTATGGATTGGGGTATACCACAATAGACTGAATGACACCAGAAATCAATCCATTCTAATATTCAAGAGAAACAAATGTTGCTAACACTAAGGGATACATAACACGCCTTATTTCTGACGGTTGATGTAGATCCCCGTTGATATTTTCCAACACGCTTGTATTTATAGTTCACTCTCAACAACAGTAAACAAGACAAGCATTCTATATATCAAAGTGTTAGGCCTACTCTAGCATATATAAATCCACCATGTATAAGAAAATATAACTACATCCATGGATAAAATATTCATAATAATACACATGTAATGGATGAGAAATGGATATTTCTATTAATAATAAATAGAGAGAACCATGACAAACTCTGTCGGCACCTCTTTGAAATGGAGAAGCCAAGTCCTTCACCTAGGCCTCCACCACTTCAATCCTCCATCTCAATGGAAAGCTTACAAATCAATGGTAAGCTTGGGAAGAGAAATAATGTGTGCTCAAAAGGACAAAGGGATGAAAACTCAAGCATAAGCAAATGAGTAAACAATGAACTATAGTTTCCTTGATCTCCAAAATTCTCCTCCGTCAATGCATCTAAGAGGCTCAATATATGGCTCTATAATAGACAATGGAGGGTCGATTTGGAGCTTTTCCAGTCATATGGAAGGCCAAGAGTCAATTTATTTGGGACTCATTCAGGAAAACTTCAAAAAAAATTGTTTTATGCACATTTCCCAATGTACGCAGGCTACAGTGGAGCAACTTGGGTGTACACGCAGGTATTAGTTTAAACATCATGTATACAAATAAATAGGTGTTTTTTAGGGATTTTCGTAGATCATCAAAGTATAACTCGAGCAAGGGGGGTCCAAGGAGTCTGCAGAAGGACATGGAATTCCATAAAAGTGTGATCTACAAAGTGTGGTAAAATCATCTATAACATACATGATCCAACATTGTTGGATGGAAGGTTAAGATTCAGAGCAAAATGTGTCACGTCCCTGGTTTTGACCCCGTTTGCATGATGTATATAATGTAAATAATCATGGTGAGGAGCTCAAGGCAAAAGCCCCACCATCGATTTTGTTGTGTATGTTTTGGCAATGGAGATAATTGCCGATGGTATGTCATGCTATCCGACACATTTTAATTCGGCATCATGTAAACCCGCACATCAATTAAAAATAAACCACCACCAGCTACGGCAGTGCAATGTTGAATGAAAAGGGCATGGTTCCAAAGGATAAGGGGTGGGGGATGTCAAACCTTGGTTATGGGGGGAAAACCCATGTTTTATTACCTTGTTGATTTGCCACCTTTTTGTCTCACCCAACCTTGTCAACCTCTTTAATGCTTCAGAGCTGGTGGTTGAGGAGATATGGCTGAGTGGTTGAGGGCAGTTATTGCCTTTGGGAGTGGGGTGGCAGGGCTGTCAGCTCCATACCCACATCCACACTCCACCCACGTCTGCCCATTCTTCTCCCTCACGCACTCTCCCTGGTCGGTTGACTCACTCACCACGATTTTGGGTCTGTTGGTCCCTCACGCACAGGTTTTGGACGATTTTGGTCTGCTTGGTTCCTCACGCATAGGCTCTGGGCGATTTTAGTCTCACGCAGACATTTTCTGGGGCTCCACGAGTTGCTGAAGAACCCACGCACTGTAATTCGCATCCTTGTTGTTGTTTTGTTCATCCACGGGCAAAATCGGAGTTGTTTTCTCCTCACGCAGGGCCTCTACTGTTGGAATCCTCACGCAGAAAATCGGGTATGTCTTTCCCGTGCATTTTTATGTTGGGTGCGAGTTTCTCCTCACGCACAAGATGTTTGGGTCGTTTTTCCCATGTAGAGAGCCGTGCTTGCTGTTTGTGTTGGGGCTGTTATCTTCCCCATGAGTTTGTCGGCTGTGGGTTCCAATTTCATTTTGGACCACTGTGGATTGCTAATTCGTGGGTTGAATTTCCCTTGTCTATCCACGCTGGGAGTTGTTCTTCTCCTTTGTTGGGACTGTGTGATGTTTCCCAACCATTCTATTGAGGAAATGTGTGTGTTGTTGGCTGAATTTCCCTGTTTTGGGACTGTGGACTGTTGTTATCCTTCATGGTGTGTTGTGGCTGCTGATATACCCTGGTTTGGGTGCTGTTGTTGAGTTGTTTTGGCCACGTTAGGGCCAAAACCTATTCTGAGTTGCCTTATAGGCTGGAGCTGTGTCTTACCCTTCGCTTGGGACTGCCACCGGTCGTTTTGCTTCTTCACAGGGCAGTGAATGAAGTTGTTTGGCTGCTGGTATGCAGTGGTTGAACCTTGGACTGTGATGGTTTGGCTTGTCTGTTGAAAGCCTGTGAAACCCAGCAGTGTTGGTTTGGCTGTTATGTGTCCCCTTGGCTATGTCTAAGCCTGCAATTGACCCTTATTCCGGAGGAATCATGCCCAGCTCGGGGGTGGCAGCGTTGCTGAGAGATTGATGAGCAAGCTGGCCTATGGTTGGGTGGAACGTTGCAGCGACGTAGCTGGTTGCGGGTGAATTCTTCATCAAGAGATAAGTGCTGCTGGTTATTCCATCTCTGCAAATTTTATATTGATGTTAAATGAATTATAATGAACATGGAGATTGCTGGAATGTGTGTGTTTGCTTCCGCTGTATGATTGAAGATAAATGCATCTGTGTATGCTTAATTCCAGCATTTGTTTTCTGTTTATGTTCATTGGGCATCTTACCCGGTTGTGTTGATGAGTTCGTCGCGTCCTCTTCGCCGGTTGAGGGACAGGGACGTGACAAAATGGTTCCAAAGAAGAAGAAATCCAAGAGTTACTTCAAAAACACGAAAAAGACATACCCATGTAGTTACTGCCAGAAAGAAATATTGAACACATAATCTAGGTTAAAATAGGGTCAAACCCTATCAAAATTAAACCCTATAGATATCCCCACCACCATAAAAAATTGGAAAGATTAGTTTAAGATAAAATAGCATAATCCCATATGTAGCTCCATTCGTGTTAGTATGAAGGAAGGATGGAGCATTTAGATTATGCATAGATTATATAGGGTTAAAAAAACTAACAAACAAGAACGAGCTTCCAATCCCATTCATCAACGACATGTTCGATGAACTTCATGATGTGAAATATTTTTTTAAATTTGATTTAAGATCAGGTTACTATCAAATTAGGGTCAGATTAGAAGATGTCACAATGACTACTTTTCAAACTCATGAAGGGAACTATGAATTCAAGGTAGTTCCTTTTGGATTAACAAGTGCCCCTGCCACATTCCAAGCAGCTATGAATTAACTATTTCACCCATACCTCAAAAAAATTTGTGTTGGTATTCTTTGATGACATCCTTTTATACAACAAGACATGGAAGGAACATTTGAAGCATTTGGAGAATTGTACTATTTATCCTAGAAGAAAACCAATTCTATGAAAAAAAGTTGAAATGTACATTTGACAAGCAAGAAGTAGAGTATATTGGTCATATTATCTCATAAGAAGGAGTCAAGGTGGATCCCAAGAATTCAAAGAAATCAACGAATGGCCTCAACCAAATAATATCTCCAAGTTAAGAGGATTTTTAGGATTGACCAGTTACTATCAAAGATTTATAAAAAATCTATGCTCATTTAACTGCTCCGCTAACCAACCTCCTTAAAAATATTTCCTTTCAATGGATTGATGAATCATGAATATGTTTTCAGGCATTGAAACAAATTATGTCTACAACTCCTGTGTTGGAAATACCTGATTTCTCAAAACCATTTGTAATCGAATGTGATGCCTCGGGGTTTGGGAAAGTTTCTGTATTAATGCAAGAAGGTTACCCATTTGCTTTTGAAAGCGTGAAGTTAAACAAAATAGAATTCTTACAGTTTGATTATAATAAGGAGATGATTGCCATCATGCACACATTAACAAAAGTGGCATCAATACCTTTTTGGGAAGTAAGTTTATGATCCGTATAGATCATAACAGTTTGCAACACTTGTTACAACAAAACACGTTAACAACCAAACAACATAAGTGGATAGAGAAAATTGCTACATTTGATATGGAAATCTAACATAAAAAGGGGGAAATACAATGTAGTAGTTGATTCTCTATGGAGAAAAGATGAATAAGTACAAATTTGTGTCGTATCAATCGTATTTCCTAAATGGATGGATGGAATTCAAACATAATACACCAAAAAACCATATATTTTCTCCATAATTAATGATATAATTTAATACCCAAAATTTAAATGGAAAAACGACCTCTTATGGTACAAGGGATGAATTTACTTAAGCCCCAACTGAAGTTTTAAAACCAATGTACTTAAGGAATCACATGACTATCCAACTTTAGGACACACATGATTTTTCAAAACCTATCATAATGCAACACAATCATTTTTCTCGAAAGGAATGAATGTACAAATTTAAAAAATGTGCAGAATGTGAGACTTGTCAAAGAAATAAAAAAGAAAAATATCCTAAGCCCCAAGCTACTTCATCTATTACATACCCCAAATCATAAATTGGAAGAAATTTCAACATATTTCATCGAAGGATTACCCATGTCAAATGGGAAAGAGAAAATATTAGCAGTAGTAGACAGGTTGATCAAATATGCACATGTTATTGGGGTAAGATAAACTAACTCCGCTAAAGAAACAACGAAATATTTCTACAAAAATGTCTACAAGTTACACGGGTTTCCAAATATTATCATTAGTGATAAAGACACCAATTTTAAAAGAATTTTTTGGAGAGAATTCTGTAAACAAATTGGGACATCACTTAACATGAGCTCATGTTACCATTCTTAACAGACGGTAAAACTGAAATCATTAATAAATGTTTAAAAATATATGTGCATTATTTTGTAACCAAAAAGAAAAATAAATGGTTTCAATGGTTTCATCTTACCGAATGGTTGTAGAATTCTACATAGCATACATCTACCAAAATGAAACCATTCCAAGCTCTCTATGGATATGAACCCTTTAAATGGATGATCTAGATAAAAAACAGGTGAAGGCTACATCAATAAATGATCATTTATAAGAGAATAATAAAAAAATTCAAATACTCAAGGAGAATATAAATGTTACTAGGAATCAAATGAAACAACAAGCCGATCAAAATTGAACAGAAAGAGAGTCTGAAATTGAAGATTGGGTATTTGTGAGACTACAACCCTATAAGCAGTTATCACTTTAACGAGGAAATAATAAACTAGATCCAAGGTTTTATGGACCATACCAAATCAACAAAAATATTAGTCAGGTAGCATATGGATTAGAATTACCACAACTAGTATCGACAATGTTTTCCATGTTTTATGTCTAAAAAAGGTGTTAGGTCAACACCATAAGGTGCACACAATGCTCCTCTTGTTAGATGAAGAAGAATCATCTTCTAGCCAAAATCCATTATTGCTACTAGGGAAAATATATTGTGCTCTTGAGAACATCTTATATTAAATGAAATTTTTTTCTAGAAGAAGACGCATCTTGGGAATCAGAACACTTTCAACAAATGCATCCTTCGTTATCATTTCTTTGAGGACAAATCAATTTTTAAGGGAAGGGAAATGTTATGAATATTAATAATAAACTAAAAACATAATTATTGATTGTAATTTAATAAAACTAAGGGACGCAACTCCTCACAACAACATTGAAGCCATATATAAGGCGATCAATCATTGTAATGTATCATCATTCAAGTTATCTATTATTCATTTTTTGTTTAGATCTTTTATTGTAATAAATCATCGGACATCAAAACAGAAACATTGAAACATAAATTTATGAATAGATGCATTGGATATTTGTCATCGAATATGGAATATTAGATCTTGCATATCACAATAAAATATATCAAAATAGGGTGGAAGGGTGGCACAAAGAAGGGATTTGGTGGTTCATTTCAGTTGATAGTGAAGAAGCAATGGGTTGGTGCTTCAATCGTGTTGTTGGTAGAGAATCCAAGGATTTGTATCTTCCTCTCGTTCAGTGTTGAAGAATCCAGGGGGTCAAGGACTCCTTTGAGTTGGTGTTAGAGATCATTGTAAACATCATTTATTAAAATAACATCTTTCTGTGATTTTCTCCCTTATTGTGTTTCCATGTTAAATATTTGTGTCTCTTGTGTATTTATGTGATGACTGATTTTTTTGAAAGTTAATGAGGATGGTAAATAATATTTGAAAGTTAAAAATATGTTCTATACTGATTTACCCCCTCCTTAGTATAGTTGAACATTCCAACAAATGGTATCAAATCAAGGTTCCTTCATAACAACTTAACCATTAAAAGAAAGATCTTGAGCAAATATGTTTTGTGAAGAATTTGGTTGCAACATGGATAAAGCCCATTTTTTCAATGTAACTAAATATATATTATGGTTCATAAGAATGAAGGCATACCGACAAGCTCTTATCTCGAGCAGATATGGTTTGTGAATAATTTGGTTGCGACATGGACAAAGCCCATTTGTTCAATGGAACAAACTATATATTCTAGATCATAAGAATGGAGGAATACCTACAAGCTCTTGGGTTTGATATTTGGGGTTCAGTTGATAATGGTTACATCACTCCAAAAAGAACACCAAAAATTGCAACTAAAAAGGAGTTAAGAAATAACAATACAATGGAAATGAACGACACCTTTGATGGACTATCAAATTCCAAGGAGAACAAAGTGGGATAGTGTACGTTGGGACAAGCTAAAAAATATCTACTCAAATGAATCTCACCTTGATTAGGAACATGAATACAATTAAAAATAAAGGTCAAATACAGGAAACATGAAGAACATCCTAAGACAATTGAAGAAGATCATTTCAATATAGAAATCCATGCCTCTAAAGATAAGAATATTTTGAAATTAATGGGGTAGTGGATCTAGAAAAAGAGCTCATATGTGCTCTAAATAAGTTAAGGGAGCTCAATGCATCGTTAGGAGAGAAATTGGCCCAAAATGCATGAGAACTATGAGGAGGATGAAAATACTTTTTTTAATCTAAGAGTTCATTTGGAAGAATCAAAGAAAATAGAAGACGTTCTTACATGTTGGATAAAAGAAATAAAGAGATATGTACTCAACAAGAATCTAAAATCGTTTCCTTAAAAAGGGAGCTTGAAAAGTCAACTACAAAGTAGAATACCATTTGATAAAACTGGTCTTGGATACGACTCAAGCTTTGTAGATCAAGAAAAAATCATAAAAATTATACTAATGATCTCAAGAATCATAGCAAAAGAGAGGAGAAAAAACAAGAAGAATTCGATGTCTTACATAAAAATGAAAACAAAAAGTTTCTCTAAGAGATCATGCCCTTCACAGCATCCTTGGGTATTGAAATTTCTTCTCTGGTTATTGTTTTACTTGTAGCCGTTTTGGCCATAAGGAAAAAAACTATGGAGTCTATGTAAGAAATATCTATGAGGGCTCAAAGAATGGCTATATGATCAAAATGGCCATAACATCTTATAGAGATGATAATGAAAACATTGAATGTTGGAAATGCAACCATTATGGTCACAATGCAACTTTTGCAAGAATATACTATGTTACAATTGCCACAAATATGGTCACATAGCAAAGTTCTCTAGAAGATTAGTGAAATATCCTAGGAAAGAAAATTCTCTAATCATACATGAGAAGAAGTTGACTAAAGTATGGAAGAGAAACCAGAGAGAAAAGTGACGAATACTGTCAAACAATTCTATGTGCTCAAGATAGAGAAAAGAGAAATATCCTAGGAAAGAAAATTCTCTAATCATACATGAGAAGAAGTTGACTAAAGTATGGAAGAGAAAACCAAAGAGAAAAGTGATGAATACTGTTAAACAATTCTATGTTCTCAAGATAGAGAAAAGAGTACCATTTCTAAATAGAAGGATGAAGAATGCACAAAAGTATGGAGAATGAAATCAAAAAAGAAAAATAAATAAGTATGTGGATTAGTCCTTCATGTTGGTGATGGATGTAAAGGTCACATGTAAAAAATCATGAACAAGCCTCTTATCTTGAAGTTAGACAATATAATGGATGAAAACAAAACCCCTTCTAAATTTGATAATACATCATAGACTATTTTTCATAATAAAGAATAGGGAGATGATCCTCTCAGTACTCCTTTTTTATCCTCTTTTATACAACATACATAGGGTAGGGCAGAAGAAGAAAACTCCTTGAATATTATAAGTTGTGTAGAGGTTTCCCTAGCTAGCTTGAAGATATTCAATTTTATGATAAAAGGAACAAGAGCATAGTTAAAGGAAATTTGGACTCTAAAAAGGTAGCAACATAACTAGTCATAAAAAAAGGTTGATTTGAGTTGTAAATGAAATTCATTTAATCTAATGATAGGGAAGAAGAAAATGTCTTGCAAAATAGACATTCATATTGAAGTAAATTTTTGAAGAAGAAAAACACGACCAAGAATTGAAATAAACTCACTAGATTTTTCATGTCCCAAATTTTTCATTGAGTCACAATGTCCTAATCACATTTTCCATATTCATGATATTTTGTCAAATTGATGCTAAGGGTCAAATAATTGCCAAGGAGGAAAATTACTAGTTTCCTAGGTTGTGAGTGGAAGCTTTGGGATTTGGAATAAGGGGGACAATAAATGATGTTCAGACATTAGAATGGAATAAATATTTAATAATGGATCTTATTAAATAAATACAAGAGAAAATTGAAATGGAAATGGAGCATGGAGACACATGGAGACTATGGGGCCCACACAAGCTAGAATTTATGTGCCACATGGCATCCTCCTCTTGCAATTTTGAATCCATGGGAAGCCTAAAGGTTCTTGGATGAGTTAGAAGGATAATACACTGGTCCATATGCATCATAGGTCGAATTTGGAAGGAAATGTAACTTACATAGGAGAGAAAGAGTCATTTTGGATCTAGTGAGACACTTTGACTAGATTCCCTAGCTCTATGACAACAATGATGAATATGCTATGAAACCTATGAAAAAAATCAGATCTGAAGGCTGATATCTGACACATATGACATGGCAGGTCAAAATAGAGCATCCAAGAGGGCGCTCATGTGAGTTGGGGAAGCTTAATGGGTTCCTACTCAAATTGGGGGAAGATCGGAAGGTTAGGAAAGGGAGGACACATGGAAAATATTGAGCCCACACCCAAATTAGAATTGGATTGAGTTTTTGGATGGATTGGTAACATTAGAAGGCTAAGGATGTTTATAAAATACATGAATCAACCAAGAGAATAGCTTTTGTTCATTTGAGAAATTGTCATTTCTGAATTGTGAGAGCTAGTGGATGACTAGTTTTCTTTCCTTAGCCAATTTCAAGGGTGAAATATGTGGAAATTGAACCCAAGTGATATATCAATTACACTCACAAAATTGCTAATCAAACATGCAAAAATTCATACAAAAGGAGACTAAAATTGGAGCATAAATTAATCCTGTATTGAATAAGTGTACATAAGACAACCATATGAAGTAATAGGCTGCTCAAATATATAATTACATGAGAGATTCAAAAGCACTAGGATGTTATTAGATTTGGTCTAAAAGAAGGCTTACTAAATCTAGTCAAATCCCCCATAGGTGCAAGAAAGAATTTCCAAATCTATGAAGATGCTCGGGAATTGGATAAAGCAGGTGGTCAAGATAAAAAGTTATGGAAAGACAACTCATTCATGATTTTTCTTAGAGAAAATGAAGGAGGATTATGTGCGAAAAAAAACACGGAATGTTCCCCTAGCCTAGATTTTCCTTTATGCCTTAAAACTATTGTAAAGCAAGGAAGCTTTCAGAAAAAGTAGAACTGCGCTTTTAGGAACCAAGAATAAAAGAAGACTTGCTAAAATAGTTTCCAAGATGATTTCAAAGTGCTCCATGACCCAGTTTATCAAGTATTGACTTCCAGGAACATGTGGAATCCAACTAGCATAGAGAGGAATCTAGGAATCTAGGAATAAAACAAAAATGATTAATTAATGTCAAATATGGATAACTATGGGTTGATTATTCTAACAGCCCCCCTTAATATTGACTTTATGAGTAAATATCAGAAAATTATAGGGCCTAGAAATAAGGCTTAGTCACCCTTTTACATAATGCATGTCCATACAACCAAGGAAAGAGGAAAAAACCCAGTGGGAAAATCCTCCCTTAAACATGGATAGGAAACAAAATTTTGGAATTTTGTTATCAATCACACTTCACAACATGATCAACAATCCCCAAAAGTGATTTGAGATTACTGAAGATATTCTCACATAATACTTTGGTGAAGATATCTGCTACTTGTTATGAAGATGCACAGTAGAGTAGAGCAATGGTGCCATCATGCACAAGCTCCCTGATATAGTGCATATGGATCTCAATGTGCTTGGTTCTTTATCTTTGAAATTGATTAGTGAAGATTCAAATGGTCCTTTGATTATTGCAATAGATGACTTTTGAAAACTCATATTCTAAACCAAATTCTTCAAGTATCCCCTGCAACTACAAACATTGAGTAGTTGCATTCACAACTCCTCTATACTCTACCTCTGTAGATGAGAGTGCTATGGCACTCTGTTTCTTACTTAACCAGCTGATTGGTCCTTCTGCAATCATGAACACATATCCTGAAGTAGACTTTTGATTTGTGTTTTCACCTTCCCAATCACTATCAGTAAATCCAACTAGCTCTAAGTCATATTTTTCTTTGTAGAAAATCCCATGAGTCCTTGTTTCCTGAACAAAGTTTAGGATCCTCTCGGCTGCTCTCCAACGGATCTTATGAGACTGATCTATGTATCTTGAAGCCACACTAACTGCATAAGATAAGTCATATTAAGTATGTGTAAGATAAAGAAAACACCCAATCAACTGCCTATACAATGTGTTATTTACCATACGAGAAGAACCTGCTTCCTCAAGCTTAACTCCTGAAAGGAATGGAGTCTTGCTTAGCTTGCAATCTTTCATGCTGAACTTGGAGATAAAATATGAAGCATACTTGGACTGATGGAATTTGATTCCATGTTGGGATTGAGCAATTTCGAGACCCAAGAATTGGCTCAACAACCCCAAATCTATCATGGAAAATGCATGGTTCATTGCATCCTTCAAGGAGGAAATCTCTTTCTTTGAAATTCCTATGATCAGTAGGTCATACACATATAAAACAATCATCATTAAAGAACCATGAATTAGCTTCAAATAGACATTAGAGTCAGACTTGTATCGAACAAAACTCAGTGACAGTAGAAAGCCATCAATGTTGGCATACGAAGCCCTGGGGGCTTGCTTGAGCCCATACAATGATTTCTTTAACCTACACACTAAAGATGGATTAGAAACAAACCCTTAGTAAGTGCTGCTTCATTTTAGGTCTTATCATAGTCGTTAGTGCAGTTCATCTTGCCTCCCTCAGCGTAACCATGACGTTAAAATGTCTTGTCTTTCTTGGGTTGGCTGATGACTTATGTTGGACTTGGTTAGGCTTATGGTGAACTTGGCTAAAGGTGAAAGGTGAGGCAGATTGCATAGATTAAAAACAATGGAAAGGTTCAACATATAGATGTGAGCAAAGTATTTTAAAAAATGCATTTCAAGTTGCTGAATATAAATCTCTTCATTAAGATATCCATTTAGAAAAGCACACTCCACATCCATGTGATGTACTTCCCATTGCTTTGAAGTTGCAATGGCTAGAGATAGCCTTATGGAGTCCATCTTTGACACTGGTGCAAAGGTCTCATTGTAATAAATACCATGTACTTGAGAGTATCCCTCGGGTACCAATATTTCCTTATATTTCAAAGGTTAACCATCTGCGACAAAGTTATTTTTAAAGACCCACTTACACTTCACTAGCTTTCTCCCTAGGGGGAGATCAACCAGTTCCTATGTGTTGTTCTTATGAAGTGAGCTGGATTCTTATTTCATGGTTTTTTTCCATCTTGGATCATGTGCTACATCTTCATATGTCTAAGGACAAGAATCAACCATCAAATAACACTTCTCAATAAAGAGTGGATCTTTCACACAAAGGGAACTCTCAATTGAGACCTAGTCCTCCTAGTGTCACTAGGATTTCCAGCTAGTTACCCAGCTGCATGAATGGTCCTTGATGCCCACTTTGTTATTGTAGGGATGTTAGGATCTGAAATGAAATCATCATTATCAGAATCAGAAAACTCATTAGTCTCTTCACTTACAATAAATAGATGTGGTGGTGAAGAGGACTCTCCAACTTCATCTGTTTCTAAAGGCTCTTCTTCAAACTGAACACTCCTTTCAATGAAAAATTTGTTAGTTCTCAAGTTGATAAAATTGTACCCTTTTGAATCTTTAGAATACCCAAAAAATAGGCACTCTTGGCTTTGGGGTTGTAAATCCTTCTTCTTTTCAGTTGGAATTCTATCCCATGCCTTTGAGCCAAAAATCCTAAAATGGGTCACATCTAGCTTGTGCCCACTCCAAGCTTCGAAAGGAGTAATACCATAAAGCTAATTATGAAGCACCATATTTTGGATATAGGATGCATAGTTTATATCCTTTTCCAAAAACTTTGGTGGCAAAGTTTTATTGTCCATCATGCAAGTTGCCATCTCCTTCAGTGATCTGTTCTTTCTCTCAACAACACCATTTTGTTGTGGTGTGTAAGGAATAGAATGTTGCATCTAGATACCCACATATTTGCAATACTGGATGAACTCAGACTTGACATACTCTCCACCATTTTCAGATCTGAGGTTCTTGAGTCTCCTCCCAGATTGGTTCTCAACCAAGTCTCTAAATACTTTGAAAATGTCTAAAACTTCAAACTTATGCTTTAGGAAGTAAACCCAACAATACCTGGAAAAATAATCTATGAAGGTGAGTTCATATTTGTCTTGACTCATGGACATATGAGGGAATGTACCAGCAATGTCACTATGGATCAACCGAATGGGTGCATAGGTTCTCTCATGATTAGCTCTATCGTACTTGTGCTCTGGGTGTTTTCCTAGGATACAACATTGAGAGACTCCTTTAGAAAAATTGATCTTTGGTAACCCTATGATCATATCTTTGTCACTCAAATCAGAAATATACTTGTAGTTAAGATGGCCAAATATTTCATGCCAAATGTTTCTTTCTTCATTATCATGAGTAAGAAGATCAGAGGGGCTTAAGTAGGGTAGAAAATGGGAAAACCTATATACCTTTGAAGTGTGATCAACAACACCTTTTGCTATGACTTTACCATTCAAAATCTCTGTGATTTCAACTTCATTGGGGGAGAAGATGAATTTCTTTGGAGACCCAGTGTGAGCCATCTGATACACTGACAATAGATTAGAGGAAATACATGGAACATACAACACATTATTGAAATTACCATGGTCAAGATCAATCCTACCCTTACCCATGATGTCAATCAGAGAGTTATCTCCCAAAATTATTGGTGGACCTTTAGACATGTCGAGAGGAAAAGATATCCCTTGTCGAAACCATCTATCTCGAATCTCCAGAATCAATGATGAAGCTAGGTGAGCTTGAGGTGCCAGCAACCAAAGCATGTACTCTCTCCTTGTCTTATGAATTCGATCATCCTTCCCTATTCTTTGAGAAATCAGGAAGGGAGATGTTGTTATTCTCTAGGAGTTGGGTCAACATGTCCATTCTATTTTTCATACAAGAGCTCTCAGGATGATATCTCTTACTGTAGTATGTGCACTTGCTCATTTTTCCTTTGTTCTTCTTCTTCGAGGAAGTTCTTCTTGGAGCCTGAGGGCTCCTCTTGAGACTTTGACTTATCTCTATTTTGCTCAGGTGGCTTTTTATATTTTTTCTTGCTTTTTGAATCCACCTTTGAATCTCCAGCAACCAATTCTTGGTCTTTGGAAGGTTTGATGGTGCCCATCATCATCAATTTATCTTGCTCCTAGGTGAGGGATTCCATGAACTCAGCAAGCTTAGGTGTCTTCTAGGTTCAAGCTATCAATTTAGTGGCATGGAAGGTCGAAACAAACACTGAATAGTTAGGATCAATCTTAGAGAGAATGGTCAAAACTAGTTTCTCTTCCTTCTTTTCAATCCCACATTGTTTTAATTGCAAAACAAGGGCCTTAAACTTGGTAAAGTAGAGTTGCAATGATTTGAATTTACTAGGACTCAAGGAGATCAATTCATTCTTGATTTGATGTCCTATCATCTCATATGTATTTCCAAAAATATTTTCAAGCTTCTCCCACACCTCATTAGGATATGTCAATGAATCAAGATGAAAGAGGAGGTCTCTTGAAATGCTCAGACACAAAAGACCATAGGCCTCATCCCTCATGTTGTTCCATTTGATTTTCTTTGTAGGTGCATTAGGATATACCTCAATAGAAATGGTAACCCTGTAGAGACCTTTCTCTCTCAACAATATCTCCATCTAATCTTATCCTTTGAGATTGGTCCATATCTCAGCTCATGTGCCCTTCAGTCAGCAGAATGCGCTCCCAGTCAGTGATGTCGAACCTGAAATAAAAATTTGGAATGAGATAAATCAATATAAAAATACTCTTATACCATGTCTAAATTGAACCCATGTGATATATCAATTACACTCACAAAATTGCTAATCAAACATGCAAAAATTCATACAAAAGGAGACTGAAATTGGAGCATAAGTTAATCATGTATTGAATAAGTGTACATAAGCCATCCATATGAATTACTAGGATGATAAAATATATAATTACATGATATATTCAAAATCACTAGGTTTCTATTCGAATTGTTCAAAAAGCAGGCTTACTAAATCTAGTCAAATCCCCCATAGGTGCAAGAAAGACTTTCCAAAACTATGATGATGCTCACGAATTGGATAAATCAAGTGGTCAAGATAATAAGTGATGGAAAGAAAACTCATTCATGCATTTTTTTGGAGAAAATTAAGTAGGATTATGTGTGCAAAAAAAATGCAAGTTCCCCTAGACTAGATTTTCCTTTATGCCTTAAAACTGTTGTAAAGCAAGGCAACTTTCAGAAAAAGTAGAACTATGCTTTTAGGAACTAGAAATAAAAGTAGACTTGCTAAAATAGTTTCCAGGATGATTCCAAAGTGATCCATGACCCATTTTATCAATTATTGACTTCTAGGAACATGTGGAAGCCAACTAGCATAGAGAGGAATCGAGGAATCTAGGAATAAGACAAAAATGATTAATTAATGTCAAATATGGGTAATATGGGTTGATTATTGTAACAAAATATTCCCACCCAAGTTGGTGTTTGGAGAGCCACTCAGGTCTTTCATGGAGATTTAATGGAGTTTTATTTCCAGTTGTAAGCTACAGGGAAGCTCGTGGTTCCTTCTATTGCAACACTTTCTCTCAACCATTTCTAGTTTTTACGGCATATTCTTGCTCGTGGAGGGATTGCGCTTTGGGTGAGCTATTGATCTCTTTGGGGAAGCAGATAATGCCCCATTATTTTATTTTCTTATGTAAATTCTTTTTGTTTCAATTTTGTAAGACTCTCAGGTCGAAATACTAAAAGATGTTAATGTTAATCAATGAAGAAATAGTGCCATTTCCCCACTATCTTGTTGTGAAACATTGTAATGTTGATGGATTCGAATGGATAAGGAAAATACTGATGGTTTATGGATTAATGGACTATTATCTCTTTATTTAAAATTTCATAAGACTCTCATGTATAAATACCCAAAATATTTCATGTATAAATGTTAAACAATGAAGAAACAGTGTCATTTCCCCACTACCTTGTTGTCAACCAATATAATGTTGATAGATTTGAATGGAAAATTAAACTACTGATTGTTTATGGATAAATGGAATTTTATTTATGTATTATAATATTTTATGTTCATTACATAATCATTTGGAGTTATTTTGTTGAGTTTCATAGCATTTGGAGAATTTTTCCTATCATTTCCCCCAAGGTTGAAACTAGTCTTTTTGCATCTGATTTAAGGGATTTATATCAGAGATTAAAAGTTGAATAGTGATTCATATGATTTAATATTTATTTCCTTTACATTTCCCCTACTTCCATTCAGAAATTCGAGTTGGCTTGAGTGCATTTGGGAAGCCATTTTCAGTATTCATTGTGGAGGAATTAGAATCCCAAATTACTAGTCAAAACTCCTATCTCTACCAAAATATTAAAAAAGTTTATAGAATTCTTTATAGGGTCATAAATATTAAATAAACATAATATTCAAACCTTAATATAATTCATTTACATCCTGTGAAGATTTGGGAGCATTTGGACCAATTTGGAGACCTAGACATCAAAACTAGTCAAAGGTCGAAATAGGGAAAAAAGTGAAAAAAATTGGCCATTGATTAAAATTTCGAAAAAAGCACATTACATTGGTATCAGAGCATGATCTTGGCACCCGATGTGGTCTGATATTTATTAGGACAAGAATTCAGGTACCACCATTAGATATTGAAACCCAAAAGTTCTTTTGTTGAAGAGGAAACTATGACTAAGGACGAAAAGGGAACCTCATATGATGGTGAGGAGCATATAAAAATCATGGAACCTATCTTTGAAGACATGACCAAAAATATTATGAAAGGATTTGAATTGTTGGCTATCCAAGGTTAGAGAAAATATGTTTATCTTAAGAAAACCAAGGGGAAAAATGCAGCAGCTTGCTTGAAGGAGAAAAAGGAGGAGACCCGTGAACCACCTAGTTCTGAAATAGGTGAAGTAAAAGAAGTAGTACATGAAGAGGATCGAAATTCACTCCCAAATGACTCTGAAAAATATGAAGAGACATCACATGAGTATGAATAAGTTTCTATTGAAAATACTAAAGATCATTTCAAGACACATTCTACCTTAGAAATGAAACAAAGAGAATCTACTGATGGATGCTTGAACTATGAAGGAGTACCTACTGATGGGTGCTCACAAATCTATGTTGGTAACATATAGATCAGATTTCAAAATGTTTATTCAAGCCAAATTTCTAGTAAAAATGAAAATCAATACCTTGTAGAATTTGAAGAAGAAACAAGATCAACTTCACCATCACCACTTGAGCTTCATGAAATTGGTCCAAGCAAGAAGGACGAAGATGAGGAGGTTCATTTGCAAGTGCCTTATTTTATTGAAGGGTCCTTAAATATGAATGAAAATAAAATCCAATAGGCCCTTATAATACTACATGAAAAGCATTGTGTCGAGCACCCTAAATGCAGATAGATTGTTATCAACATACAGAGTTTACGAAATTCATTGTCAACCCAGGGAAGTCTTTTGTTTCAAAAGGTAAGTG
>LPNX010364000.1:70963-94368 GCA_001517045.1 Pseudotsuga menziesii | reverse complement strand
TGCATAGTTTGAATGGTCAGATAATTCAAACCAAAGCAGACATAAATAATCCGACAGACATGAATTGACTTGAATTTATATGTATGTAGTATGGAGTCAATAGATTGTGGTTGAGACAAATTGCTGATGGCTCGACCTCTGACCTACTGCTTGCCGACGGTCGGTCTATGAATTCGAGTGTCTGTCTATCACACAACAGAGAACAAATTTGGCACGTCAACTGTAAAACATGTGAAAATTATTATACAGTGAAATTGACATTCAACAATTAACATAGATGTAAAATTTATTATACATTCAACAATTAACATACCTGTGAAAATTATTATACCGTCAAATAGACTTTCAACAATTTACAGAAACCGTATAAACTTTTATTGGTGTACCATCAGGAGGTATCAACAACTGTGCATACCCTAATACTTTTACATTGCGGTGGCTGGATTTTACTGTCAGCCCAGGAGACATTGGGTTAATTAGTAGGTTGTTGCTGGTTGGTTTGAAGTTTAGATAGCGTATATATTGACTTCGTAATTATTTATCTGGAACCAGATTGAATTCAAGAGAATTTGAAGCCTTCACAGCCCTTCACAGGCCATTTTAAACGTCATAGAAGGCCACAAGGAATTTTACCCCGCAAAAAAAATTTAGTTTCATTTCGAGCACTCTAATAATGAACTTGAGTAAGCCTCAGTAAATTTGCAATAGAAGGGTAGCTACAAAATTTGGCTATCCACGGATTCAATGGAATATGAGAGTTTTAGGTCACTAGGTTGACTAGTGCCAAGTTCAAGTCGGTGAGTCATGATTGTGACTCACGATTCTATGTTCACTTTCAAAGCATTTAATGGCATTAACATGCATTACTTATTCACCAACTTCATTAAATCTTGGTATGAGATGATGCCACCTCCCAACTCGATTTTCCATTTGTCATCTTATTGTTCACGGAGTCACGTGATCTCACAACTTAAAAGTCACTTGAGTATTTGAGTATATGATGTGAAATTAAATACTCATATGACTCATATCTATGGATGGTGAATTGATTTGATAACCCTCCATTGTCAAGGCTTCGTAAGGAAAAACTAATGGTGTTTATTTTGGGTTACAACTTACAAGTTGTAATTTACAATGCATTGAGCAATATTTGCTAGATTTGAACCTAACCTGGTCCAATGGGTATGTAAGTTTCCAAACCAATGTTTGACCCACTGCTAGACATTTCTATTATGACCACCACAACACTAGGATGACTGATCTTTGTTAGAAGGCTAGCAGGAGGCCGCCCTTTGTTTGTGGTCATGAATCATATCCTATACTAGTTAGTCCAAGATTCTAGGATTTATTCCAATTTCCATTCATTTACTCGGGTCAGAATCATTTGAATCAACACTCCGAGTCTCCCACAGTCCACCTAGGCTGCTTAGTCTACCTCTCTCATCGGAGGAAGGGGGTTAGGAAGTAGAGACAAAGGCAACTGGAATGGAGGGCCAGCCAGAGAGAATGGTTGTACAATATGCATATAGTCATCTCCAAAAGAAAAGAAAGAATTTGTCATATACCTAACTAAATATTATCATTACTTAATTTTTCAAGATGCTTACAACATAACTCTTGTGCCTGAGTTGTTTATGAGGGTTTCCTATGTCTTCAATGGCTACGATTTAGAGAGGCTCGTTCCCATCATTATAGCACCAGTGGTTTTCTCCTGCAAATATCGCTATTACGTCTCCCCTCCTCACTCACCTCACCTTTTGACTTGAGTTCTCTTCTTCTTCTTCTTCTTCTTCTTCCTCGCATGGGCTCTCTGATCTATGCCCTGAGCGCCCTCATAATGAAGAATGATCTCTGAAAGTCTCTGGAAATCTCGGGAAAACAATAGCCAGTTTTTCCTCACCTACACAGATATATGCATGTTATGTAGAAGCAATTATAAAATGATTTTTTTTGTAATCATGTGAAATACACAAACATGCATTCGCCTACCTCAGGCAAGGTAAACCAACTCAGGAGCGCTGGGATGTTGTGGAATTGAGATGGCGTTGCTTCCAATCGTCTTTTTGTAGAAGGAAACGATTGCACACTCTCATATTCCTCATTGTCTTCTATGTTGGGCAACTCGAAGGTTCCACCTTTTTCACAAGTAGGAGCAAGAGAAGCAAAGGTAGAACGTTGGGTAGGCTGGATTGAGCTTCCTCGAACTTAAAGAGATAGGTGAATTCTGTGAAAAAAAAACATTATTTTTGGTTTACGAGTATAGCATAGTCGAAGGTCGGGACTCAGACTCTCAACTCTCCAATTCCATGCTTCAGTGTCTCCCTAATTTCTATTTCCTCCAGAAGATTATGCAGAGCTAAGCTGTCGACTTGGTTGTCGTGAATTTACAGGTATGTATAGGATTTTACACTTGTGTAACATTTTATATGTGCATAAAAGTTAAATGTGTTTCTTGTTGGAGTTCCTTCTAGTTCTATAAATATAAGGGTTTAAAATTTCTCCTTCCAATATGTTGTTTGAAATTTTTAATGTATTATGCGATTGCGTTTCCGCCAAACGAAGTCTCGAATACTCAATCGATGTAACCTTAAAAAACCCAGTACTTAAATGAAATCAAAACCAAAATAATGTATACTTTTCATAGTCTATGACCACAACTTCGTTTGGGCAGAGGAGCAAGAAGAAAGAGCCTTGTATTTGAGTCCAAATTTGTTAATGTTATTTATTTGCCGGAATTGTAAACATTAGGTTGAAAGAAAGAACAATATTTGAATATAAGTGTTTGCATTGTTCCAATTTATTTAATGAAATCCAATAGTTGAAAGGATAAAATATTTAACAACTGACACTGTAAATGTTGTAGACTCTCACCTCTTTGTTTTCCTGTCAGCCTTCTAATAATAGAAACAAGAAGTACAAATTGTCTACTAATATATCTAAACAAGGGAATCCCTCGACGGGCGTTCATGATTGAGGGACTGGGAGTGCAATGATATAGCAAAGAACATGATTTCAACATCCTTGTTGTCGCAAACCTCCCAAACTTATGTTTATGATTCATCTTTCTTGTTGACTTTGGTAGAAACTAGACACCCAACTTGTAGTGATATTTGTTGGAGAATTTAAAGTTCTTCCTTATAATGGACTAATAAATACTTAACCTTTTAGATAGGGCTGATAAACTCGATATAGAATGGATATAGATTGGAGGGACTATCCATAATCTACCTAAAATTGGGGATTTTGTTTGATCATTTCAAATTGGGGTATAAACTCGATATACATTGGAGGGACTATCCATAATCCACCTAAAATTGGGGTATTTGTTTGATCACTTTGATTTGAGCACATGGGGAGGACATGATTCAATTCTAAAAAAAGTGCTGAATTTAGGGTTAATAAAAAAGCTTGTCAGTGAAAGCATTAGGTATTATATTCTGGGGTTTTTCTTTTAAGTAGGCCCAATCACACTTGACCAATAGAGCCACCATCAAGCTGAATCAATCCTCCATTCAAAGGTCCTTCCAAATTCCAAAGCTTTATTTTATCAACGACTTAACAATCGAGTATTTCACCGACCCCACAGAATTGTCCCTTATCTAAGTTCTATAAACTATATGCTCGAGAGACAGGTAGAGTACATGGTTTACCTCACTAATTCCACGTAAATGTTGAATCACTCGGAATTTCTTCTTATTGTCATTTTTTTTCTATACACTATTTTTAATAAATAGTAAAATTTTGTTGTACACTTACAGTTTCAAATGAAAAGAATGATTTATTTTTACAAGTCAACATTGAAGGGTTCCATTTCTCACAACCCTTCAAAGTGAAATGGGACCCTACCCTTCAAATTTGATCCCTGCACGAGAGAACCAATCCGAGGTTCACTAGATCTAATCTAATTATTAGTTCTAACTAATCCCTTCAATGGATCCAATTATTAGTTCTAGATTGGATTCCATAACTTTTTGGAGCTGTAACAAATTTGTTATTTGCATATGATTTTCTCCTTCTTTTGTCCAAAAATATCAGTTCCCTTACTCGACACTTGCTTTTCATTCCTTCTCATGATCAGAATCAATTTCTCATTTCGTCTCTCATTTCATTTTTTTTGTTTTTTTAATATGAATAGTTATAATAGTGCGAGTTTGAATAGAGGAATTATTTCCGCGTTAAAACTGTATAGAGAGAAAAGTGATACTCAAATTTTTGTTTAAAACTTAAAATAAAGAATGTAAAATACAAAACAATAACCAATTTTTCATCTAACTAAATAAGAGATTCCAATTTTTCATCTAGCTAAATAAGAGCAATTCCAAAAGCATATATATTGAGATTTTTTTTTCATATGAGAGGCGGACAACCGAGTGGATAAAGTTTTCATATGGTCAATAGAAGAAATTCCAAGCAAGTGGAAATTAAAAAGCATATATATTGAGATTGATACATTGGATTCGTTGAATTCTTTGATGTGGCTCTATTAATTCGAGTGTATTTATCCAAATTCTGTCATTTCCACACTGCACCCAGCTGGCCGCTTGCCCCCTTGGCAAATTCATCCTTGTACAGACGGTAAGTTTAAAAACAATTATTCTAACTTTTTTATTGTAATTTAGTAATATAAGATAATTAATAATTTATTATCAATTCTGTTTTCAAATATTTTAATGATTATTTTAATTATTTTTAATAGAGAAGGCAAGAATAAAACATTCTGTAATAAAACATTTTTATTTAATTGTAACACTAAAAGAATTAATAATTATTATTAATTGAGCTGAAAAATATTTTATTTTATTATTTTTGACATAAAAGTTAAGAATAAAACATTTTGTAATAATTTTTTTTTTATTTAATAAAATATCGTGGAAGGGGGACAAGAGTAGATATAGCTATTGAAGAGTGTTTAGTGATCGAGTGAGTGAGAACTTTGGCTCATCCCCCAAAATTAGGTCACAACTCCTAGTTCAGTGCTAAAGAGCATGAGACTCACAAATGACCAAGTATTAGGCAAAATACTATAAATTAGTATGCCCATAAGCAACAAGAGGCTAGCATTGGTTCAGGGTTAACATCTATGAAATGCAAGAGATGACTGGATTTTGCTCTTGTGGTTCAACTAATTGGATTGAGGGTTCTGGAACAAGTAACTTGGCTCCTCTCAGAGTTGGTTGGGAGAAACAACATCTCCACTCTTGTTTTCACCAGCTTTATACTTTATATTTTAATGTTCTAGATTATATATAAATCCTAGATCTGCAATAGATTAATTCTAATGTTTGTTTATTATTCTACTGTTGTTATAATTGTTCTTAGTAATTTTCTATACTAAAGTGTATAAACCCTAATTGCATCATTTTCCTAGATATTTTCTTACTCTGCATGTTCAAAATTTAAATTAGGGACTCGATTTACAATTTCTGAGATTTCCTTTCCATGTAAGCGAATGAAATTCATCTGTATAGTGTTTATCCAATTTCTCTACACAAATCTACATGGTGATATTATAAAAGTAGTATTTTATAGATTTGTAGCTTTTATCCTAATTCTAGAAAGAATTCATGCAACCCACCTAGAACTTAAAAATAAATAATTTTATTTATTTAAGAAAACATTATGTTAAAATTATTGTAAAGTTTTTATGACAAAGTTGGTTAATTGATATTTTATTTAAATAATTAAGTAAAGATATACCTATCCAAAGGAGATTGTTGAAAGAGCGTTCATTCACCCACTAAGAGGAATGAACAACTTTAGACGACTAAATGACAAGTGATAACACTAGCATTTCACTTTCTAGCTGTTGTAGAAAGAAAAATCCCTAAAATTGTGGTCATGTTCCATAAGAGGAGAAACTGAGCATGTGGCTCATTTAATTTCAAATCTGACCCAAGGACCTACGCAATCTTATAAATACCATTGAATTGAGAAGAGGCTCACTACATTCTATTATAAGTGAATGAACCTTGTGACTGCTAAAAATTGAAAAAGTGAGGCACACAAGAAATTGAATGAGGGGATAGCTAAAGTGAAATTGTAGAGATAAGTCTTCTATTGAGAGCTAAATTGCAGAGTTTTCCGTGTGAGATGTTACACAACATCTTCGTCTTAGTGGTTTAGTGAACAAGATTGGGGGTCCTAAGTAAGTGATCTTGGCTGCTTCAGGAGACGGTTGGGAGGAACTGTCTCATTTGGTTGTTTGTCCCCCTAATGCAAATCTATCTAGGTTCTACATTGTTTTGTTTTATTTACGTTTTCATTCTAAATATGTATTTGAATGTTTATGAATGTTGATGATTCTATGAACTAATTATTACTTTTAAGCTAGGATAAGTTAAAAAGATTAGAGTTCCATGTTATTGTTATGAGGCATGCGTTAGTGTTATACATAGGATAAATGATAACTGCATTATTTTAAAACTGCTTTATAATAAAACTCAGTAGGTATTATCCTATGAGGTTTTAATTAGTTCTATGAGTATATTATTCTTTTTGTCTTTAAATTCAGTCATTACAGTCCTAAGTAGGATAATCGTACTTTAATAAACTGAGCATTTACTTTTCATCTATGTTCTCACTTAGTACAATCTAGCTAATTCATATAACATTTATTCTCTTTTCTGTACTAGTTTTTCTTACTTATCAAAGAGATGTTAAAGATCAAAATCTTTTCTTAACAGAGTCGATAAAAACTAGTTTTACATAGAAACAGAACTATGGATTCATACAATTGTATGCAAGAATAAGTTTATCTCTGTAAAACTAAGTTATATATAATAGCAGTTGTATACCTATTATTATTCCATAAAACTTTAGTTTCCAAGCTTATCTTTTTGTAGAAACATTAAACATTTAACAACTATATTTTTTAACCATTCTAATTAGGAAAAATATTATATAAACTAATTAAACATCATAAGGTAAAAATTATAATCAATTGAGGGTTCAAAACCTTTAGCCTTCGTTAGTCAAAGGATTATACACTACAGTTAGGGTTTACAAACAACTAATTAAAATTCAAATATAAAACTAAGTTATATAGGATCAATATATATACAAACAGAGTTATAAATTACATAGGTGTTATGGCCCAACCAAAATACAAGTGTTACTAAAAAGAAATCACTAAATCAATATTGTCGACACGCCAGAGCCCTTGTTGTAGGCTAACGACCATTATAATATTCTATGAATCCTTTACAACAAATCAAACAGTAAAATCAGTAATGAAGTTTCATAATAACGCCTACAGCTTCATTTCTTTCCCATCAACGAATCACTACTTAAAACCCTTTAAATTCGCATTACTTAAAAACTATTATTCTCTTTAAAACTTCCAAACCCCTTTAATTTTATATGAATTTGAGTTTGAATCGCATAGGGACAATTATGTACACAAGTATCAAATCAATTTGATAAACTATGAGATCACTAATCCATCTACGGTTAACATAAACGCCTTATTACATGAAGCGAGAACATCCCAATCGTTATTGGGATAGAGGATTTCTCTATATTTTAAAATAAATGAAAAAATAGAGAAATGGGCTCTCGACCTTAACATTACAAGTTAACTACTGCATTATCCATGAAGGGCCTCACGACCTAAAAAAGATTACTAGGAAAACAAAACTACAGATTTATAACCAAAACAACATCCAAGAACCAAATCGACTGTGTATTTACAACATAAAATCCCTTATATGAGTTTTTATAAAAACAACAACACATTTACAAATTTCAGAATGACAAGGAAACTCTTCCAGAAACCCCAGCGAATTTTTTTTTTCCATTAACTAAACTTTGCAAGTTTGTCATTCTAACAAAATAAACAAGTAATGTTTCCATTATAGTCCCCTTAGACTCCACGGTCAATTGAGACTGATATCACAAACAACTGAAGGTTCCATAGGAAGAACCACAAGGGTTTACCAGTTCATGAAAGAACACGCAGTAAAACGAATCCAATTATGGAGAGTGCAGACCCATCTACAACATGTACAATAGAGACTTAGCCAACAAATTCACAGAGGAGGAATGGAAGTTCTAATTCTTACCAGACCGCATGCGAGCCACGAAGACCGTTTCCCTCGTCCACACAACAACCAACAAGAGCCTCTTGCATTATAAACATCGTAGGATTATTTAGCTTAAAACAAATAAAGAAAACTATATTCAAGGAAAATAAAACACAAATATGAATACAGAAGCTTACCATCGAAGGAAAAGGCGAAGAAATAACACCCACGGGTTTAGTGCAGAACAATCCACCATTGTTAGAGAGTTGCATAACAACGAGCCAAACGGTTTAAAAAAAAATTAGTGCCATCATGGAGTCAAGAGCATGAGGCCGAGGTGAAGGCATGGAAGTCGAGAGCTCGGCTCTCCCTCTCTACCCTACACTTATTTGGAGAGAAAAATCAATGCAACAACAAGACCGAGAGAGAAAATTAGCTAACATTAGAACCCCTAGGGTTTTCACTTTAGATTTCATGTATTGCAGATGTAAAAGTTAAGTCCATCACGTGGCCTGGTACATATAACTTTAATGTCCAAATGCTAACCCAAAACTCTATATAGTTTGAAATTTGTCAATTCACACCATGAAAACCATAGGGTTAGTTTTATGCTTGTTTTCATTAGAATAGGCCAAGTGCTTGGGTGTCTTTTTACTTAGGATAGTGTGTGATATTAAATTATCCCTTTCCTACCCTTAACAGGGCTTAGGGTATGTTAACAGAAGTAGGCGATCTTGGAGAAAGGTCACCTGCAAAAATATTATAGTAGTTTTGCATTAGCCCAAGAGCGAAACAAATATATTGATCATGCAAACAGGAAACAAAATATATTGATCATGTTTTTAAAACTATTTCTATACAGAAATATAAAATTTTATTTTGCGCAAAATATAAGGAGTTGAAGCATTTGCTGAAGATGGATCCCATCACAATAACCTAGATAATGTTTATGTAGAAATAAATAATCAACCCTGAGAACTACTTCAAATAGTAAGATATTTAAGAGTTGAACTTCAAACAGTAACGGGAGATAATGAAATAATTATAAGATCTCAAGAGGATCTAAATCATATAATACTACACAAAATACACAACGAAGGTAAAGATAAAATAAAAAAATATGAAATTGATTCTAAAACCGTATCATACAAACACAAGGGTAAGAAATTAAAATTTTCTGATAGTGAATCTTCTTCAAGAGTTAAAGTAAGGTCGCACAAAGAAAATTATAAATATACTAGTGAAAGTAGTGAAAGCGATAGAGGTCCTAGGAAGAGGAAATATAAACCCTATGAAGAGATCTCAGGGGAATTTAAAAAGATAAAACCTCCCATGTTCAACACAAAAGTGGAAAAGGGTGAAGAAGCCGAGGCTTTGTTATCGGGTATGAAAAAATACTTTCAGATTTATAACTACTTCGATAGACTAAAAGCACGGATGGCTATATACAACAGAACCGGAAAGGATGACATCTAGTGGCACGACATAAAAAGAGTTAAAAACCTTAAAGAAACATATTTAACCTAGAGAGCCTTTAAAAAATACTTCAAAAGGAAATTCTTATGTGACACTACAACAAAAACTGGATTTAGTGTCTCTTTTTGCATCCTTTTTTGCGTCTAGACCAACTTTCAGTGTATTTTTCTTCATTTTTTGGACAAAATGGCGCAATTTCATGGGTTGGTGCTATTTTAGGTGTTTCTTGCGTCCTTTTTGTAAACCTGGCACAAATTGCGGTGAAATTTGCACCAGGTTTTGCACTTGGTTATGCGCCAGGTTTTGCAGCAGGTTTTGCGACAGGTTTTGAGCCTAGTTTTGCACCTAGTTTGTACAGCTACTCTTGTTGTGCCCCCTTTTACGCCCATATTTTCCTCAAATTTTACGCCCTTGTTTTCATCCACTTTTGCATCCTTTTTTACACCCACTTTTGCATCCACTTCTGCTTATTTTTTTGCATCCCTTCGTGCGCCAAGTTTTGCATCCAAGTTTACATCCTATTTTGAGTCCAGTTTTGCGTCTCGTTTTGTTTCAGCCATTTTTGCATCCACTTTTTCATCCATTTTTTCGTCCACTTTTGCACCCACATTTTCATCCCTTTTTGCATCCCATTTTGCATCCATGTTTATGTCTTTTTTTGCATCTACTATTGCATCCACTTTTATCGTGTCCCAATTCACACCCATTTTCTGCTTACTTTTACACCCACTTTTTCTTCAACTTTTGCATCCATGTTTGCATCTTTGCTTGCATCCAATTTGACATCAATTATTGCATCCATTTATGCATCCATTTATGCATCCATTTTTGCATCCACTTTTGCATCGGGTTTTGCGTTGGGTGTTACGACTACTTTTGCATCTACTTTTGTTGCATCCACTTTCGCATCCAATTTTGTATCCAATTTTACGTCCATGGTTGTATCCACTTTCGCGCCACTAAGTTTCATCATGTTTTGCTTCCATGATTGCATCATTTTTTGCATCCATTTTTGGTGCACCCCATTATACGCCCACTTTTGCGCCTACTTTTGTTGCATCTATGTTTGCATCCATGTTTTTAACCACTTTTGCATCCAGTTTTACACCCAGATGTTGAAGATGAAAATGAGGATAATGATTATGATATTGAGGATTGTTATGATGATGATGATAATGTTGTTGATAATGAGGAGAACGATGACAATGATGATGATGATGACGATTATAATGATGATGATGATGAGGATAATGGAAATGACGACATTGTCGATGATTATGATGGCAATGAAATGAACGATGATGATGGTGATGATGAATACAATGAGAATGATGATGTTGATCATCTTAAAAAATAAGTTGTTATTTGTCATGCATAAATCATGTGTGTCCTCCATGACCCTTTTCCACTAATCACATATTTTGGGTTAATGCTATTTCTTATGCCAAAGGTAATGATGAATAACTGATGAAATTGTCAATAATCATGATGATGATGATGTCAAGGACAATGGCAATGATGATGATTATGCCGATGATGATGACTATTGTGATAATCATGATGAAAATGACAAAGATGACGATAATGATCATGATCAACTACATTGTAAAGAAAAGAGATTCTGAGTATCATCAAAGGCCTGCCATTCTTACAGATTCCCAATACCAAATAGAACCACATCATTGACAAAGAGTAAGTGAGATACTACAATTAAGGAGGAGACTTTAATACCTTTAATTTTTCCTTTTCTCTGAGCATCCGTTATAAGGAGACCGATTCCTTCAATCACCAGGAGAAAGAGAAGGGGAGAAAGAGGGAAACCTTGGCGAATGTCGCGGGAGGCAGCAAAGAAACCTGTTGGTGTACCATTGATCATAACAAAAAAAAATTAGGAATTGATACAACCCATGATCCAATTTACCCCATCCACTGGGACTTTAATTTGTAATAGTATAAGCCTCAGAAAAGTCCAATTAACTCCATCAAAAGATTTGACAAGATCCAGTTTGAGAACCAATGCTTTCATCTTTTTATTTTTGATGGAGTGAAGTATTTCCTGAGTGATACCCATTGGTTCGAGGATTTGCCTATTTTTTAGGAATTTGAACTGTTTAGCTAAAATGGCCTTATCCAGAAAAGGCTTCAGGCGGTTGGCTGTTATCTTTGAGATAAGTTTATAGATCAAGTTGCAAAGAGAAATAGATCGGAAGTCTACAAATGTTTGATGCTTTTCGCACTTAGGGATAAGAGTAAAAAAAATAGAGTTTATGGACTTGATAACCTTACCCTCTATTCATAATAGTGCAACAACTCTAAGTAGATCCTTACCGACTAAGTCAAAGAACCAAAGAAAGAATTCAATGGGCCATCCGTCAGGGCTAGGGCTCTTGTCCCTTTTAAAGCCTTTAAACACACCTTCAACTTAAGCTAATGTGACTTCTGATGTGAAGACAACAACATCCACCTTCAGCATGAAAGAAGGAAATAACTTAATAACCTTCAGTTGATTCCCTATGTTAGTCTTCACATCATCTTTGAACATCTTTGAGAAGTGTTTTTCCCTCATGCATTTTAGTTGGCTTTCTTAATCCACCATCATACTGTTTTCATTCTGTAGAGCCCAGATATCATTGAAGTTTCTACGAGTTGATGCAAAACTGTGGAACAATTTTTTGTTTGCATCTCCCTGCCCAATCCAGTTTATTGTGCTTTTCAATTTCTATGTCAAAACTTCGTGGGATACATACTTCTTGTTATGACCTTTCAGAGATGTTAGAATCACAACTTCAGCCTTAGAGAGAATTACAGAGGGACAAGATGTAAGGAGGGAATAGATATCCTTGTCAATTTCAGCTAATAGACTACTTCTTTTGAATTTCTGCTTCTTTTCCCAGTCCTGGACAATAACTTTGGGCCGTTTGAGTTTATAAACAAGATGAGACATATCATCCCTATAGATGATTCCATATCTACTTCACTTGTCTAAATTTTCTTAAGAAGATTCTTATAATAATAATCGTAATTCACCATAACTTTACTATGCTTGAGTGGGCCTAAGGGTTAAGAACATGTGTTTCTTCCTAAAAAGTCATAAGTTCAAATCTGAAAGGAGTAGGATATGCACACCTTTGTAGACTTTAGCAATTACATCAATGTGAAAAAATCCCTTATTCCATAAACAAGAATCTCATATACCAAATTAATATTTAATTTATCCATTACTTAAAAAATAAATTATTATTATTAATATTATAAAATAAAATTTTTTATCACATTATTTTAACTCAACTTAATCATCTAATATGATTATCATAAGAAATGCATTCTCTGTGATAGAAGCTTTCTTCCCCATAATACACTTCAAAATATCCTAAGAAAATGCCACAACAAAGACCAAAAAAAACAAATTCCCCATAATACACTTCAAAATATCCTAGGAAAGTGTCACAACGAAGACCCCCAAAAATTCAAATTGTATAGTATTTTTTTAATTGATTTTTTGAAAGTTAAAATTTTGATTTTGATTGTGTAATAAAAATTGTTTTTTACAATAGTGTAAACGATTGGAATATTTAAAGGTTTACATTATACCAACCATACATTATACTTTATATATATCTAAATTGTTATTCGTGAGAGAAAATTTCGAATCACTACAATTGGGTTATTATTAACTTTATTAAAAATTATTTAAATTTCCAAAAAATAGATGTAAATGAGCATGTAAAAAAAACTTCTAAGGTCGGCGAAAGTTATGTTATTGTCTCTATAAATATTCGATTCTCAAAATGATGTGGATTTTTTTTTGGATTGATGTGTCTATGCAATAAAGTTATTATTAAAGAAAGTTATAATTAGATAAAAGAATATTCGATTCTCAAAATGATGTGGATTTTTTTTTGGATTGATGTGTCTATGCAATAAAGTTATGAGTAAAGAAAGTTATAATTAGATAAAAGAGTACGAAGAAAGAAGTAAGCTAAATTTATATTTTCAACTGCAAATTTGATAGAGTTTTTATATATAAGTTTAATTTTACCATAATATCAGATTCATGTATGTATGGTGAAATAATGTTTTTGATGTTTTGAAGTATATATAACTAAATTTTAATTATTTAAAAAAATTGTCAATAAATTAAATGACTTTAGTAGAAATGTTACATATATAATATTAATAAACTAAATTGATATAAATTAAAGTTTCTAAAAATGAAAAAAAAAAAGTTTAAAACTAAAGAATAGGTTGAAAAATAAGTGGCTAACTAATTAACCATTGTTTTAATATAGTAAGTGGCTATATTTATTAACATGAGGATCATGATATAAAAGGGGCAAAGCACATCATTTGGCCATGTGCATGCATTTGCTCATTTGAAGCAAAGGCTGGAAAGCTTGTGCAGATCTGAGAGTTCTAGTTAACATGACTCCACTTTGATTCGTGGTAGGCTATAGATCGACTGTAATTCGGACCGCGAGAGGATCTAAGCCCGTTAGTGGGGCATGGAGTAGCGGGCAGTTTAAGCCATGTCGACCTCTGCAAGGAAGAGGCTCATGAGAGATTTCAAGTTGTTGCGGCAGGATCCGCCCGCAGGCATGAACAGGGCGCCTCAGGACAACAATATTATGCTATCGAATGCTGTAGTTTTTGGGTATGACAATCATATTTTAGAAACCCCTGTTTTGGTTGAATTTTACTATTCATTTTGTGCCTAGAACTCTTGGATAATTAACTATTTCCTTTCATTTCATCGACCTGATTTTTGAAAATATGAAATTAGAGGTTGATTTTGAGTGTTTTGTTCTGATATCTTGCTATCGTTATTGTTGTTGCAGGCCCGATGACAATCCTTGGGATGGAGGTGAGCCACAAAATGACCTAATCTGCAACGGGATTTTCTATTAAGGTTTAATTTGAGAGCCGTGGTTATTTTTTGCAAAATTTGTGGTATTTTTGGGCAATTTAGGAGGATTCCCATATTTTAGGTCAAACAATGGCGGGGTTGGGCTAACTCTGCAAGTGATCATGTTGCCATTTGTGGGTTTCATTTAATTTTTCTTATACTATTTTGTTTCGATATAAATCAATATGTTGGACTATAGCTTTATTTTTCTAAATTACTAGAATATTGTGAGAGGTTATTATTGATTAGAAAATATTGCCTTTCTCTGGTGTCAATTGTAGCTTTGTCTTTGTGAGTCGTTAAAGGAGGTTTCTCAAATACATCTAGTCCATATTTATTTCTAATCATTTATTCTCCCATACATGCTTTCATGGTCTCCTTTGTTATCAAGTTCGGTTCTCAAATGTGCTCATTGTTTCCTTCATTAAACTGGCGCACTACCTGCCACCCTCTGCTAGGATTCTCCTACCATGTTAAATAACTGCTCAGGTTCCCTACTGATCTTGGCATAGTCTTTGAACTTCGTCAAATTGAGTGCCCTCCGAAGAGCATTACCCTGCTTCTGCACCTTGGTACAACTCCTACTAGGTTCCTGTTTTTTTGTAAGTGAAGAAAATTTTGTGTTGATATTCGTGAGTCTAAAGACAACTTTGTGTCTGATATGCCTCATTTTAACCCTTCTCCCAGAGTTTATCCAGTAAACTTGTTTTTCATGAAATTTCAACTCTAAGAAACTTCATCAAATATAACTTTGACAAAACAGATCATATAATCCAGGTTCCAAGGCAGGTTTCTAGTGCGTGGACTACTTTTAAAAGACAAAATTGTGGCTATCCAGAATCGTTTAGATACCAACCAGACCCAAAAAGAGATTTCCTTATACATTCATACAGTCTCTTGTTCTTATCAAATTTTCTAAAATTGAAATAAAAAGGTAACATAAAAATACTGCAGGACCAACATTCTTATCTTTATGAGTATGTTATTTGTTGAGGTTTTGGCATCTTGAAATTGACTGGTGAACCGTTCAAAACCAACATTCTGGTTGCCGATTAATATGAGGTGCCTCACACCCATTTCATGCAAAATATAGCTGATAACACATGTTTCTGCTCCTGTATGTTCCCCATAACTTAATGCTTGTTGAGGACATGTGAGTATTTTTTCAGCTATGGGTCAGTTTCTTTGAGAATACTTGAGAATAGTTGAGGACATGTGGGTCAGTTTCTTTGTCTTCTGAACCTAAACCTAAGCCTGAGCTGAAGCTTGAACCTTTTTTTTTTACCTACAGCATGAAAATTTTCTTTTACATGCAGCATGATGTACACCCATATTATGCTGAAGCTTGAAGATACTCGACCATTATTTTCTATGCTTCCATATGGTCATTTCAAACATGAAGCTTATGTTTCCTACTACTCTAGGGCAGTGGGTTCCATATCTTTGCTGTTACAGGCCTCATACAAGCTTGAACTTGTTTTTTAATATCCATCACGCTACTGGAAAGCTCATCTATCATAACTGATATCCCATCAAGTCCTTCATAGATTATTTTGAATATATTGTGGCCTTCAAATATTTTCTTCTGGCGTCAGGGTTATGAGAATACTTGGGAGAGAACCAGGATGGTCACTTATCAGCTAATCATTTCTCTTTGTTGCTGCAGGTGGCAGACAAAGATTGAACTTATTTTAACCTTCATCATGGTACTGGTTAGCTCACCCATGATTCTTGGCATTGCCATCAAGTCCTTCAAGGACTACTCTGAAAATGACATGGCCTTCAAAATGTTTATTGTTGTGAAATTGTCATGAGCATATACTTGGAAGAGAACCAGGATGGTTTTTCCTCATCTCATACTTTCTTAACTTGTTTGAAGATCATTTTGTAGAAACATTGTTAAATTTTACAGGTTAGATGAGTTTTAATACCAGTAATAAACTTCAATACATGAACATATTGTGTGCCCAATGACACCTCTCTATAGCAATGCATAAATCAATTTTTGTACACTTTGTGATCCTAGCTACATGCCATTATTTGTATTTGCATGACATCGAGTGTTCTTTATAGTTGTCATGAGTCCATAATATTCATGCAAGAAATGAAGTCTTGTAAAGGAGGACTTTTCAAACCGACCTTTTGAATTTCATTTTGACAAAAAAAAGTGGACATTGGTAGCCAGGTTCACATAGGTAGTAGGCACAAATTTTTGAGCTCGTTTCGGGCCTAGTAGTAGACTAGTAGTTGCTGACACATTGTCACACTTTAGATTACAACCCCAAGTGACTCGGGAGTCAGAGTCACATCTCAATGGCTAGTTCCTCGTAGTCATTAATGATTACTATCCATCTTCAACAACTAAGCATCGAGTGCATGACATGAATGAGTAAGTGATTATAATTTATCATATTTACAATATTTTGAATGATGAGTTGAACTTTATAGCATAGGAATTTCAACATCTTGAGAAATTTATATGAATGGATAATTTAAAATGTTGCTCTTTTTTTGAAATGTTGATATAAATTATACCTTTCTTTATTGAAAGGGTAAAATTCAAATTTTAAATTTTTTTTGAAGAGCAATTTTAACATTATACGTCTAGGAAGGGTTAGAACCATTTGGAAAGGCTGTGAAGGGTTCAATTTTGAACACCTTAGTGTTGGACCTTCACTTACTTTTCTTTGTTGTAGACATCTACAATCATAGCTTGGAATCAAATTAAATAAATTTATTGTACTGTACCAGTCAATGTGAATCAAACTCTTGAGATATAAAGGCTGCGTTAACACCAACTACATTGCAAGTCCAACTGTATGTTGACTAGATTCCAGGCTTGTATGGTAGTAATCAGTGACCAGAAGCATTGCTATTCCTAGTTTGTAATGTACTGCAACCACCTCGCTGATGATAAGCCACATCGTTGTATATCTGAAGATGGATTCTGTGGAATAAGTCAGACTACATTAAGAACTGTTTACATTCATATATGATTCTAAACTGTCCATCCCCAGCAAAACTCAGAGAAAAACTACCATGGTTTCTTTATGCATTGCTATCCCTAGTTTGTTCAAAAGGGGGTCACGGTACTTACATCAAAAGTGTTGATTTGAAAGAATAAGGGAAGTGAGTAATTAATGCATCAAAATTCCATACATATCACACATCGTTCAATAGGCGTAGAGATTTTTCTAAATGCAATGATATAATTCTAAACATTTTTGGTGTTATAAACATCTGGTTAACCGGAAAGATGCCTTCAAGCCATTCCACCATCTATGTAGAACAAAATAATCTGATTCATTTTGAAGAAGTCTATACATAATCCTAGTGAAGAAGTCTACACATGAACCTAAAAGAAAAGGGTAGAGGAAGAGGAAAGTTTAAAACGGCAGAAGACCGTAAAAAGTCTGAAATTTCTCAAACTGTATTAATGCCAAAATGAATGGGGTGAGAGAGGCTCGAACTCTTGACCTCAGAATTCCTCAAATAGCTATGAGACCTACGTGCCAACCAACTGCGCCACCACCCCGATATGTTTAATACTTCGAGCCTAATCTTAGCAACCCAATCCTTGTAAAGCCATTTATAAAGAATTCTTTGGTATAGTTAAACTGCACTGTCTATTTTTCCCTAAAATTTTCTTGTTTTCCTTATCTAAGATTAGAACCAGAGGTTGGAAAATTGGCATATTCCTTTAGCTATGAGATTATAATAACCATCAAAATAATTATAGGCACAACCCTTTATCAATCCTGAAAATGTAGAAAATCTATTAAATATTATAGTTCCAAATCAATATAGTGTTGATGGTTAGTGTCACATCCATGTACAAATGGAATACGGTTACATGTTTATACAAGCGAGAGGTATAATAATCATTAGATAAAGTGTGTGTTTGGTGATTTTATTGGATGTTGTATTCACTATGGATCATTCTCTCATTCATGAATATGAAATTGTGAGTAATAATTGATTTTGAGTTTGGTTATTGGTGTTAACACAAGTTTCTATATGACATTTGTATATTCTCAGCAGATTATTTATGAGATTTGAACCAACACTTCAAAGTATGACATGTTGACGAAGTAGATAGGTTTTGCATATGCTCAAACCTATGATAAAATAAATTGAGAAGTGCCTATTGTTAGATGAGGAGATCATTTTAAAGGTTTAAAATGAAAGTCATAGATCTAGCTTAGGGGTTGAAGAATCCTTTTCAGCATAGTAAGGTGGGATTTCAAATCTTCCACTAATTCCAAAGGAAATCTTACACTCACATTCCAAAGAAAAAAATTGAAAACCAAAGCTATATTACACTCATACTCCATGGAAGAAAATTGAAAACCAAACAGCGTAGAGATTAAATACTTTGATAGAAAATTGAAAACCAAACAACGTAGAGATTAAATACTCTGATAGAGAAGCAGGCTTGTATCCATTCCTTTCATAAAAAGTAGTTCATAGAAACTACCTCTCACAATCTGAGAAAGGAGACGTGTTCTAAGTATTTATAAAATTGACAGCTGTGGGATTTGAACCCACCGCCATTTCGGACCAGAGCCTAAATCTAGCGCCTTATTAGTGCTAGTACATTGATTGTGGGTGTTGACAATTGTGTGTGGCCTCCACACGATTTTGGTGCTTGGTTGTTGGGCTTTGGCTTGATGTGCGGTGGGTGTTGAGCGACCTTATGCCAATATAAATTTTATAAAATATGCAAAATATGCAAGCAACATTTATAAATTTTTATAAAAATGTGCTAAGCCATATTTATAATTTTTTATAAAAATGTGCTAAGCCATATTTATAAATTTTTATAAAAATGTACTAAGCCACATTTATAAAAATTATTTTCTAACTTTAATATGAATAAACCTCTAAACCCAATAATAAAAAATTCCCCCCTTTTATTAAAAAGGTCGCTAATTCATTTTTCCTTGTCAAAACCTAGAAAATTTTGTGGATGAGTCAATGAGAAAAACTTGAAGATGCCAAATCATCAATGAAACTTCAAAATTTAAGAGGCAATAACACCAATCACTACCAAAATAATTAGTGGTAATAGCTGGTTTCAATTGGGGATGTTAGCCTCCCTGCGAGGTAGCAAAGAACAATGAATAATCAAACAATACAATTATACGATTAAAAAACCCATAAAAACACGCGACAATAAGCATCCATGTAATTGTCTTTGGAAGTAACACAACTCTTCAAAACAAGGTGACCCTTTTCTAAAAACATGACTCTTCATTTAAAATCACTTTTTAATTATATATTTTTTATTTAACTTTTTACTCCAACTAAAATATAACTAAAAGTTTAAATATCTCTTTGTTTCTTTTCAACAACAAGTTTTCTTTTTAACTTTCAATTAACATCTCTATTATTCCATGACTCTCACGTGCTTTAACACATATTTTAATTATATGTTTAACATATAGAAAAACTGGCAAATATTCAATCTTGAAGAGTATGACATCCTTGATGTCACAACTATTTAGCAGATTAGTGAGTTGGATGAGACAGTCATAGGATGTGGTCACTTTTCCCACTATATAGGAATAGTATATGGTGGCTAACCATGCTTGTAAGAAGGTCATTTACTTTATGAAAAAATGTGTTTAGATGTGTGGATAAGTTATTAGTGTGATAATAACAATACTATATGTATGGAAAATAACCCAACATTTCATGTGAGGACAAAGCATATTGATATCCATTACCATTTTGTCAAAGACATGGTAGGGAATTGAAAGGTGATGCTAGATAAAGTTGACGCTTTATAGAATGTTGCAAACTCATTATCAAGGCAGGTGAGAAAAAATAAGTTTAGGTGGTGTTGTGACTCTATTACCCTCACACCCCTAGTAGCCACTGTATTTTTATTGTATCCAGGCTCTGTGAGCTCCATGCTCTTCTTCATCATTAGTGTTGTTTTCTCTCTCTCCTTGTTTCTTCTATGTGAAACCTCCAAAACCCATTTCATGTACCATTCCCTTTTCTTTTTGCATTTCTCATTTCTCATTTTTGGTAACATAGCATTACATATGTAGGTGTTGTAGGAAAACCAAGGTGGATGTGCAATCTATCAGAATGGAAACTAATAGTTTCCATATGCAAGTGTTTAGAATCCTGCTATTTCAAATGTGTTGGTTATGGATGAGAAAACATAATAATATTGAAATGTATGTCAATAGGCATGATAGGAAAAACACATGACAAATTATACATAAAACAATAAAGGTGAAACAATATTTTAGGAACAATGATGAAATCTAATGTGTTGATATTGCTCATCTTCCCGATTCTTAAAGGGTTCTAGCTCAATGGAAGAGCGCATGTCTTATAAGCAGGAGGTCGGTGGTTTGATTCCTCCATGCCCTAATGATATTACAATTTATTTCCAAAGGTAAAAAATGTAGTATTGCAAGATTGATGCAATATTAAACGCAACACTAAATGCAAAAGATGATGTAAAAGTAGACGTCACACAAAACAAAAAAGTAGATGCAAAAGTGGACCTTATGTCAGACACAAATGTGGACACAAAAATGGATTCTACACTAATCGCAAAATTGGATGCAAAAAAAGACTCAACACTAGACACAATTAAGGACTCAAAACTAGATGCAATACTAGGCCCAAAACTAGACGCATCAGTGGACTCCTAACTAGACGTAAAATTGGACATTAAATTGGGCACAAAATATGGTGTATCGATGGACATAAAATTAGGAGTAACACCAGGTGCAAAACTGGAGGCAACACTTGGCGCAAACAAAAACTTAAACGAGACACAATATTGGATGCGAGATGAGATGAAACATTGGATGTAAAACTAGATGTAATATTGAATGCAAGATGGGATGCAACATTGGACACAAAATTGGATTCAATATTAGATACAAAAATTGTTGCAAAACCAGTCATAACACTAGGCGCAATGCTGGGTGCAACATTGGACTCAAACATAGATGTAAAAACAGACATCAACCAGGATGCAACACTAGGTGCAAACCTAGATGCAAAATACGACGTAAAATGAGATGAAAAATTAGGCATAAATATGGATACAAAAAAAGATGTAAAACAAGATGCAGATTAGATACAAAAGGAGATGCAACATTATAAGTAAAATTGGATGCAAAACTAGATGCAAAACAAGATGCAATATTGGGCCCAAAATTGGATGTAAAACTAGATGTAACGCTAGATGCAAAATTGGACACATAATTTAATGCAAAACATGGTACAATAATCGATGAAAAACTAGGAGAAAAATAAGATGCAACATTGGATGCAAAAATAAGCGTCAAACTAGGTGCAAACAATGATGTAACAAAGGACGCAAAAAATATGCAAAATTTGGTGCAAATAAGGGCGTAACAAAAGATGCAAAAAATTGGGCGCAAAAATGGACACAAAAATGGACGTTAAAAAGGACAAGAAAAAAGATGCAATAGACGGCATTTTATGAAATTGTACAATAGAGCCAGGTTTAGCGCTGGATTGTTTAGCAAAATTGGGAAAAATTTACACTAAAATCCAGTGCTAAATCCGATGCTAAATCCAGTTTTTGTTGTAGTGTGAAAGTATTATGAAGAAAGAGAGAAAGAGTTTTATGAACTTAAACTAGGGTCAATGTCAATGAAAGAGTTGGGTAGTAAATTTCTAAGTTTACTAAGATATGCACCATATATAATTGATGAAAATCCTAAAATACAAAGGTTTCTAAGATATTTTCCCACTAGCTTCAAGGACAAAATTGAATTTGATAATCCAAAGACCCTTATAGAGCCAATGAAAAAAGATAACTTCTGTTACGAACAAAGTAAAAAGAGAGAAAGCATACCTAACTGGAATAATATGAGAGAAAGTAACTTTGAATAGAAAAAGAAAACGTTTTAAGCCTAATAAAAGCTTTCGAAATAATTCTCAGAATTTCTCTAAGAATAATTATCAAGGAACAGATTTTAAAAGTAAAACATAGCAAAAAATTAAAACACCAAAACGAATAGATATGCCTAATAATTATGGTAAAAAAAGTGAACCTAAATAACTTGTAAAGTGATGTGAATTCCAGGTACCTTACTATGCCAAATACTATATGAACAAAATGAGAAATTGCAACAAAGTACATACCATCAAAGAGGAGGAAACAATGGGTGACGTAGAAAATGAAATTCCCAGAATTAATGTATCCTTGTAGAATCAACAAGTTGATCAAAATTCCATGGTGGAAGTACAAGATATGATACAAAACTAGTCTGTTTCTGTTCTTATTGACCCAGGTGCTAGTTTAACCTATGTGTCACCTAATATCGTAGAAGAATGTAATTTACCTTTATAAAAGTTTGAAAAGTATTGGTTGGTCAGAAAAGTAGTTAATTATGTTGAAAGATGTGAAATGTTTATGAGTTAGTTTAAAACTCAAGTAAAGTTAAATATATTTCTGTTAGGATCTTATGATGTTTTAGAAGGTATGGATTGGCAGGAAATACATCAAGTAGCTTTAAATTGTTTAAAAAAAATTACTTGTTTAATTGATAAAGGAGAAAGAATTACAGTTAAAGGGATACATATGAAAGTTTATGTTAGACAAATCTCAACGTTACAAATAAAAAAAATATAAGAAAATGCTGTAAATTTTTTTGTTGTACATATAGTAAACAACGAACTCATGGATAAAGAAGATAAACTGAAATTCGATGATATTTCAATCTTACATGATTTCTCAGATATTTTCCCAAAATAAATTCCAGAATTACCTCCAAAGAGAGATCTTGATTTTACTATTGAGTTAGTACCAGGAGCTATACCAAATTCAAAAGCTCCTTATCGAATGAACATTTTAGAACTTGATGAATTAAAATTACAACTACAAGAACTAATAGACAAAAATTATGTAAAACAAAGTGTATCCCCTTGGGGAGCACCTGTCTTATTCATAAAAAAGAAAGACAATACATTACGTCTATGTATAGACTACCGTCAACTGA
>LPNX010364000.1:15471-67317 GCA_001517045.1 Pseudotsuga menziesii | reverse complement strand
ATATTTTCTAACCATTCTACTTAGGAAAAATCTTATATAAACTAATTAAACATCTGAAGTTACAAATTATAATCAATCGAGGGTTCAAACCCTATAGCCTTCATTAGCCAAAGGCTTATACACTACAGTTAGGGTTTACAAACAACTAATTAAAATTCAAATATAAAACTAAGTTATATAGGATCAATATATATACAAACAGAGCTACAAATTACAGAGGCGTTACGGCCCAACCAAAATACATGTGTTACTCCAAAAGAAATCACTAAATCAATATTGTCAACATACCGCAACCTTTGTTGTAGGAAAATGACCATTATAATATTCTATGAATCCTTTACAACAAATTGAACTGTAAAATCAGTAAAAAAGTTTCACAATAACACCTACAGCTTCATTGCTTACCTATCAATGCATCATGGCTTAAAGCCCTTTAAATTTTCATTACTTAAAAACTAATCTTCTCTTTAAAACTTCCGAACTTCTTTAATTTCATCTGTTCATCTGAGTTTAAATCCCATAGGGATGGTTATGTCCACAAGTAGAAAATTAATTTTATAAACTATGAAATCGTTAATCCATCTATGGTTAACACAAATGCCTTACTGTGCGAAGGGAGAACATCCCACTAGTTACTAGGCAAGAACATTTCTCTATATTTTAAAAATAAATGAAAAAGCAGAGAAATGGCCTCTCGACCTTAACATTGTAAGCTAACTACTGTATTATCCATGAATGCACTCACGACCTAAAAAATATTATTAGAAAAAAAAACTATAGAGTTATAACCGAAACAACATTCAAGAACCAAATCGAATGTGTATTTACAACAGCAAATCCCTTACGGGAGTTTTTATAAAAACAACAACACATTTAAAAATTTGAAAGAGACAATGAAACTCTACCAAAAAATCGACCAAAACTATTTCTTCCCATTCACTAAAATATGCAAGTTTTTCATTATAACAAAATAAACAAGTAACGTTTCTTTTACAGTCCCCTTATACTCCATGGTCAAGGGAGACCGATATCACAAATGACTAAATTTTCCATAGGAAGAACCCCAAGGGTTTACCAGTTCACAAAAGAACACACAAAAAAACAAATCCAATTCCAGAGAGTACAGACCTAGCTACAACATGCACCACAGATACTTAACCAACCAAGTGACAGAGGAGGAATGGAAGTTCCAGGTCTTACCAGACCACATGCCATCCACGAAGACCATTTCCCTCGTCCATGTAAGAACCAACATGACCCTTCTGCATTGTAAACATCACAAGATTATTTATCTTAAAACAAATAAAGAAAAATATATTCAAGGAAAATAAAACACAAAGATGAATAAAGAATCTTACCTTCGAAGGAAAAGATGATGAAATAACTGCGCAAGGGTTTATTGCAGAACAATCCACCACTTTTACAGAGCTGCAAACCAATGAGCTAAAATTTTTACAAATGCTTTTGTACCATCATGGAGTCAAGAGCGTGAGGCTGAGGTGAAGTCCTAGAAGCCGAGAGCTTGTCTCTCCCTCTCTCCTGTAATAACTCAAAAATTCGTAAAAATTTAAAATTTTTCATGTGACATAAAATGTCAAAAGTTCTAGCTAAGGAACCACTAATGGTTAGCAGACTAATTAATAGTTTGCAAGAGAAACAAATATTTCTTTGTTATAGCGTTCTATATAACTCAAAATTTTATCTCTAAATACTGTATGTTTCAACCTAGCAGTTGCATTTTTGCAGATAGTAGAAAAGAAAACTGTCTTTTTTTACTAATGCTAAGTATAGTATTGTTTTCTTTTGTCAAGTAGGGGGGAGATTCTTAGGGTGATCGGGGCTTACTTAGCTTCTAGCTAACACAGTGGGACTAATGGATCTTTACAGGTTTTAATAGGTAAGCGTAAGTTCCAGTAAAAATAATATTTATATTCAAGTTAAGAAGATACTTCCCTAGCATGAATATGATGCTCAACTTAGAAAGTTTAAATGCAGCTTGTCTCCATAAGAGGTAATGTTGACCTTGTTTATGTCATTAAAAATTCATAAGGACATTGAAAACAACCTACCTATGTATGAGTTAAGAAAATTGCATGATCAAATACTATCAACTGTCCTCAAATCATTTGGATGTTTATGATTAAAATTCTAATGAATACTTGTATTCTTGTTTATAGTAATTGTAATTTAGAGTTTAAATGGAAAGAAATAAAGTTCACAGCTTAATGCTTAAATCACTCAACAACGTTTGATGTCTATCACATTTACCCTTGTTCTAGGGTTTAAATTAAATGTTTTCCTCAAAATAAAAACATATCTATAATGACTTTGGATTGTATATTCAAGGATTCGATGTTTAGAGTTAAAATTGAAACTCTTATATCAATATGAGATCTACTTTTACTTACATCCCCAACTCCATACTGCATTTGGATTGAGATTTTCTTCCTAGCTGAAATAATTCCTTTCAAAACTTTTACAATTTTTATCTCGATTGTATTTTATTTGTATTTTACACCTTGACTTCCTGGTCTACCACTAGCTATAAGCTATACCTTTTTACAAGTTTGTTTAATTAAACTATTGAGATAATTTTGTTGATTAACATACTATAGAAGATCTTATTTTTGCTTGGTCCCATTTAACCTTTTGCTTCCCTATATTAATTTGTCACAGTGGTGTAGGAACTGAAAACACAGTCTCACAAAGAATTCATACATATATGCATAAAATTGGCAAAATGGTGTTGCAATGAATGTAGCAGCTCTCTATAATCAAATGAAAGAATCATGATACAATACAATGATCATGCAAGATGCATGAATTCCAAGACAATTTGAATTCCTAAGGAGTTCATTTGAATTGAATGAATGGGTGTAGCTTAACTCACTGTAAGCCACAGTAAACACACTAGTTAACCAACTGATCAAGTGTTGATTGAATCAATTGAGTCCTAACTAAATTCGAAGTGCAATGAATGACTAATTCTAACTGAAAGTAGCTTAGAAACATGTCACTACATGCTAACCAACAAGTGGTAGTGCATCATTAAATCCGATGAACCCCGATGAGGTTAACTAAATTCAAACTGAACATCAGAAGTGGTTGTAGGTTCTTGTGTTAGCTCCAGTTCATAAATAGTCATGAAAAATAATTAAATAATGAATGGAGGCACTTTCACCATTTAAATTAACAGATTGTAACAATCCATTATCAATTAGCTGCATTTATGACACTCAGATCACTCTCGGAGTGCTCTAGTTGGCCTCCCCAAATGAAGGAGAAGGCTTAGTTGGCCTCCTTGACTAAATATAGGCATGGGTGTGCTCATTCTATTGTCATGCAGTGCTCCTCTAATGTCAATTAAGTCAATAAAACTTAGGATAGTCGTTTAGCAATGCCAAATTGACCAAGTTAAGTGTGAATGGTGGGTAAATGTCTCCAACACCCCCCCTTAAGCTATAATCATGAGAAGTAGAAAACATAAAGTGCATAAAAATTCTAGCGCTTGAGAAACTAAGGGCATGGTCACCCAGTACAATAAAGTAACTACTTAATAAGCCAAGGAAACAGGGAAAACCTCATGGGAAAAATAAACCCCCTCAAACTAAGCACTAAATCAAGAATTGGTTCTTCTATGCAGCAGCATCGTGAGACTGTCCATGTGAAACTTTGAATCCAAACTAAATGAATATCTCTGGAGGAATCTTTCTCTTTGTAAGAACAAGAATGTGCTCAAATGAATCAGGAACATAGACAGCTGCAAGATGAAAATTAGACCAATCTAGAGCAACTAAAATCACCTGATAAGAGAGCAAAAGTGCTTGAGGATTTGAACCATGTGTGGAACACTCAAGAAAATGATATTTTGCACCCTTGAACAGAAAACCATGAGTGGTAAAATTATCCCCAATTCTTAGGAGCAAGTGTCCAAGCGGATGCAGAATGTCTTCCTCTTTACTAGTTCTGTGACGAGATGAGCATGTGACCAAAGGTAGAGAAGCCCTGGGACTATGCAGAGCGAATGATTGAGCTCCATAATATGATATAGATTCATAAATATATAATGATTTACAAAATAAAATATCAGCATCCTCATAAGAGGAAACTAACACCAAATCCCTAGCAGTAAATTTGAAGAAGAATTGAGGCACTTGATTTTTCACACCGAAATTGGTGAGAGCAGCTACAAGCATGACTGAAAGCTCTTGGATTTTAAAATTTGAACCAAATAATATCAGAACAGAAATTAAATCAGATACAAATAGGTTCACAAGATATCCAAAATTGTGAAATGAAATCAAATCCCCAGAAGCAGTTTCGAAGGAGACTTGCGGTACTTGTTTCTTTGCACCGTTGATGAGAACAACTACAAGCAGTACTGAAGGTTTATGAAACTAGAATTTTGAACCAATAAATATCATATAATATCCAAATAATATCATATCACATCCAATAAGGTTCATATCAGATACAAATAAATGATCAACCGAGACGGTGGATGCACAACTTTCTTCTTCTTCAAAATTCTGAATTTTGGTGCATGCAATCCTGCAGGAATTTGCTGGAAGATCTAGATCATGGGGAGTGAATTGATCACTCTTGTAATCTGATATTTTTTCCAAAATATCCAAGGTATTACATATTTGTATACCAGAAGCAACAGTAGAGGGATAAAAATCAAAATTCTCTTCACTTTCAGAAGCAATTACTGGCAAATTTTTCACAGAATTCAAAGAAAAATCACTGGTGAATGTTTGCATGGAAGTGCAACAATGTTTTTATTCAATATCAGAGATTTGAATGTATTATTTTGTTTCATCCATATGAGGAGATGAGATATCAGAGATCTCACAAACTTTTGCACCATGAGAAGGAGTCACTGCAAGGAGACTTTCTTCAATTCGAATTGACTATGTAGAAGATTCTGCTTCTTCTTCATCTTGAAAAACTTCATCAGAGAGAGTAGAGGTAGAGAATTTTGAGTAGGGAACTCTTGTGGTGCTGGATGTGATCTCCAAAGTGCTATTATGATCTTCATTGTGCTTGCCAAAGGTTCTGTCCAATTTTGTCCAGAGATCCTTTGGGTATTCAGCAGAACCAATAAGGAGAAAGGGCGAGACATATTGCTCCAAAAGCTCTATCACCTTCATTTATCCAGTCATTCTCATTCTCACAAGAGTCTTTTCCAAGTCCAATAGACACCTCATAGAGACCTTGTCTCTTTAGAGATGCAATCATCTTCAACTTCCATTCTGAAAATCTTGTGAATGGGGTGAGAAGAGGGACTAATGACTCCATTCGAAGTTGTACCTGTTAAAACTTGAAAATCAAACAAAAGGGGAACCGTAAGGTCGAACAACCTACACGTTTTAGGATTTCATCACACCCAACATAGTTGATCAAGCAAGCTCGACAAACAATTCTTTAACTTGGGGTATTAAGTAGTAAGCCTTGGCTTCTGGTGCAGTGCTGGATTTTTGAGCTTTTGCTCAATTTTTAATGCAATATCTATTAAAAACCTTGTTTTTGAGAGATCTGAGCTTCGTCCCGCCATGATATCTGATACCATATTAATTTGTCACAGTGGTCTAGGAACTGAGAACACAACATCACAAAGAATTTAGACAAATATGCATAAAATTGGCAAAATGGTGCTGCAATGGAAGTAGCAGCTATGTATAATCAAATGAAAGAGTGATGATACAATAAAATGATCATGTAAGATGCATGAATTCCAAGACAATTTGAATTCTCAAGGAGGTCATGCAAATTGAATTAATGGGTGTAGCTTAACTCACTGTAAACCACAATAAACACACTAGTTAACCAACTGATCAAGTGTCGATTGACTCAATTGACTCCTAACTGAAGTCAGAATGCAATGAATGACTAAGTCTAACTGAAAGTAGCTTAGACACTTGTCACTACATGGAAACCAACAAGTGGTAGTGCATCATTAACTCCAATGAACCTCGATGAGGTTAACTGAATTCAAACTGGTCATCAAAAGTGGTTGTATGTGCTTGTGTTAGCTCCAGTTCAAAAATAATCATTAAAAATAATTAAATAATGAATGGAGGCACCTTCAGCATTTAACTTAACTGATTTTAATAATCCATTATCAATTAGGTGCATTTATGACACTTAGATCATTCCCAAAGTGCTCCAGTTGGACTCCCAAATGAAGGAGAAGGCTTAGTTGGCCTGCTTGACTGAAGGTAGGCATGGGTGTGCTCATGGTGTTGTCATGAAGTGCTCCTCTAATGTCAATTAAGTCAATAAAACTTAGGATAGTGGTTTAGCAATGCCAAATTGACCAAATTAAGTGTGAATGGTGGGTAAATGTCTCCAACACCCCTCCTTAAGCTATACGCAGGAGAAGCAGAAAATATAAAGTGCATAAAAATGCTAGGGCCCTAAAAATGAAGGGCATGGTCACCCAGTACAATAAAGTAACTACTTAATAAACCAAGGAAACGGGGAAAACCTCATGGGAAAAATACCCCCCCTCAAACTAAGCAGTAAATCAAGAATTGGTTCCTCTATGCAGCAACATCCTGAGACTGTGCATGTGAACCTATGAATCCAAACTAAATTAATATGTCTAGAGGAATATTTCTCCTTGGAAGAATAATAATGTTCTCAAATGAATCGGGAACATAGACAGCTGCAGGATGAAAATTGGACCCATCTAGAGCAACTGAAATCAACTTATAAGAGAGAAAAAGTGATTGAGGATTTGAACCATGTGTGGAACACTCAATAAAATGATATGTTGCACCCTTTAACAGAAAACCATGAGTGGTAAAATTATCCCCAATTCTTAGGAGCAAGTGTCCAAGCGGATGAAGAATGTCTTCCTCTTTACTAGTTCTGTGACGAGATGAGCATGTGACCAAAGGTAGAGAAGCCCTGGGACTATGTAGAGTGAATGATTGAGCTCCATAATATGATATAGCTTCATAAATATCTAATTATTTACAAAATAAAATATCAGCAACCTCATAAGAGGAAACTAACACCAAATCCCTAGCAGTAAATTTGAAGAAGAATTGAGGAACTTGATTTTTCACACCGAAATTGGTGAGAGAAGCTACAAGCATGACTGAAAGCTCTTGGATTTTAAAATTTGAACCAAATAATATCAGAACAGAAATTAAATTAGATCCAAATATGTTCACAATAGATCCAAAATTGTGAAATAAAATCAAATCCCCAGCAGCAGTTTCGAAGGAGAATTGCGGTACTTGTTTCTTCGCACCGTTGATGAGAACAACTACAAGCAGTACTGAAGGTTTATGAACCTAGAATTTTGAACCAAGAAATATCAGATCAGATCCAAATAATATCATATCATGTCCAATAATGTTCATATCATATCCAAAGAAATGGTCAACCGAGACGGTGGATGCACAACTTTCTTCTTCTTCAAAATTCTGAATTTTGGTGCATGCAATCCTACAAGAATTTGCTGGAAGATATAGATCATGGGGAGAAAATTGATCACTCTTGTAATATGATATTTTTTCCAAAATATCCAAGGTATTACATATTTGTATACCAGCAGCAATAGTAGAGGGAGAAAAAGCAAATTTCTCTTCACTTTCGGAAGCAATTATTGGCAAATTTTTCACAGAATTCAAAGGAAAATCACTGGTGAATGTTTGCATGGAAGTGCAGTGGTTTTTTTATTCAATATAATAGATTTTAATGTCTTCTTTTGTTTCATCCATATGAGGATATGAGATATCAGAGATCTCACAAACTTTTGGAGCATCAGGAGAAGGAGTCACTACAAGGAGATTTTCTTCAATTCAAATTGACTGTGTAGAAGATTTTGCTTCTTCTTCATCTTGAACAAATTCATCAGAGAGAGTAGAGGTAGAGAATTTTGAGTAAATAACTCTTGTCATGTTGGATGTGATATCCAAAGTGCTATTGTGCTCCTCATTGTGCTTGCCAAAGGTTCTATCCAATTTTGTCTAGAGATCCTTCGGGTATTCAGCAGAACCAATAAGGAGAAAGGGTTGGACATATTGCTCCAAAATATCTATCACCGTCATTTATCTAGTCATTCTCATTCTCACAAGAGTTTTATCCAAGTCCAATAGACACCTCATAGACACCTTGTCTCTTCAAAGATGCAATCATCTTCAACTTCCATTTTGAAAATCTTGTGAATGGGGTGAGAAGAGGGACTAATGAGTCCATTCGAAGTTGTACTTGTTAAAACTTGCAAATCACAACAAAAGGGGCACCGTAAGGTTGAAAAACATACACATTTGAGGCTTTCATGACACCCAGCATAGTTGATTAAGAAATCTTGACCAACAATTCCTTAACTTGGGGTATTAAGTAGTAAGCCTTGGCTTCTGGTGCAGTGCCGGATTTTTGAGCTTTTGCTCAATTTTTAATGCAAGATCTGTCAAAAACCTTGTTTTTGAGAGATCTAAGCTTCATCTCTCCGTGATATCTGATACCATATTAATTTGTCATAGTGGTCTAGGAACTGAGAACACAGTCTCACAAAGAATTCAGACAAATATGCATTAAATTGGCAAAATGGTGCTGCAATGGAAGTAGCGGCTCTGTATAATCAAATGAAAGAATGATAATACAATAAAATGATCATGCAAGATGCATTAATTCCAGGACAATTTGAATTCTCAAGGAGGTCATTTGAATTGAATGAATGGGTGTAGCTTAACTCACTGTAAGCCACAATTAACACACTAGTTAACCAACTCATCAAGTGTTGATTGACTCAACTGAGTCCTAACTGAAGTCAGAGTGAAATGAATGACTAATTCTAACTGAAAGTAGCTCAGACACTTGTCACTAAATGGAAACCAACAAGTGGTAGTGCATCATTAACTCTAATGAACCCTGATGAGGTTAAATGAATTCAAACTGGTCATCACAAGTGGTTGTAGGTTCCTGTGTTAGCTCAAGTTCATAAATAATCATTAAAAATAATTAAATAATGAATGGAGGCACCTTCACCATTTAACTTAACTGATTGTAATAATCCATTATCAATTAGGTGCATTTATGACACTCAGATCACTCCTGGAGTGCTCCAGTTGGCCTCCCCAAATGAAGGAGAAGGCTTAGTTGGCCTCCTTGACTGAAGGTCGGCATGAGTGTGCTCATGGTGTTGTCATGCAGTGCTCCTCTAATGTCAATTAATTCAATAAAACTTAGGATAGTGGTTTAGCAAGGCCAAATTGACCAAATTAAGTGTGAATGTTAGGTAAATGTCTCCAACACCCCCCCTTAAGCTATACTTAGGAGAAGTAGAAAACATAAAGTGCATAAAAATGATAGGGAATCGGTAACTAATGGCATGGTCACCCATTACAATAAATTAACTTCTTAATAAACCAAGGAAACGGGGAAAACCTCATGGGAAAAATACCCCCCCTCAAACTAAGCAGTAAATCAAGAATTGGTTCTTCTATGCAGCAGCATCCTGAGACTGTGCATGTGAAGCTATGAATCCAAACTAAATGAATATGTTTGGAGGAATCTTGCTCTTTGGAAGAATAATAATGTGCTCAAATGAATCAGGAACATAGACAGCTGCAGCATGAAAATTGGACCCATCTAGAGAAACTGAAATCAACTGATAAGAGAGAAAAAGTGCTTGAGGATTTGAACCATGTGTGGAACACTCAAGAAAATTATATTTTTCACCCTTGAAAAAAAAACCATGAGTGGTAAAATTAGCCCCAATTCTTAGGAGCAAGTGTCCAAGCAGATGTAGAATGTCTTCCTCTTTACTAGTTCTGTGAGGAGATGAGCATGTGACCAAAGGTAGAGAAGCCCTGGGACTATGCAGAGCGAATGATTGAGCTCCATAATATGATATAGCTTCATAAATATCTAATTATTTACAAAATAAAATATCCGCAACCTCATAAGAGGAAAATAACACCAAATCCCTAGCAGTAAATTTGAAGAAGAATTCAGGCACTTGATTTTTCACACCGAAATTAGTGATAGCGGCTACAAGCATGACTGAAAGCTCTTGGATTTTAAAATTTGAACCAAATAATATCAGAACAGAAATTAAATCAGATCCAAATAGGTTCACAACAGATCCAAAATTGTGAAATTAAATCAAATCCCTAGCAGCAGTTTCGAAGGAGAGTTGCGGTACTTGTTTTTTCGCACCGTTGATGAGAACAACTACAAGCAGTACTGAAGGTTTATGAACCTGGAATTTTGAACCAAGAAATATCAAATCATGTCCAAATAATATCATATCACATCCAATAAGGTTCATATCAGATCCAAATAAATGGTCAACCGAGATGGTGGATGGACAACTTTCTTCTTCTTCAAAATTCTGAATTTTGGTGCATGCAATTCTGCAGGAATTTGCTGGAAGATCTAGATCATGGGGAGAAAATTGATCACTCTTGTAATATGATATTTTTTCTAAAATATCCAAGGTATTGCATATTTGTATACCACCAGCAACAGTAGAGGGAGAAAAATCAAATTTCTCTTCACTTTTGGAAGCAATTACTGGCAAATTTTTCACAGAATTCAAAGGAAAATCACTGGTGAATGTTTGCATGGAAGTGCAGCGGTGTTTTTATTCAATATAAGAGATTTGAATGTCTTATTTTGTTTCATCCATATGAGGATATGATATATCAGAGATCTCACAAACTTTTGGAGCATCAGGAGAAGGAGTCACTGCAAGGAGATTTTCTTCAATTCGAATTGACTGTGTAGAAGATTTTGCTTATTCTTCATCTTGAACAACTTCATCAGAGAGAGTAGAGGTAGATACTTTTGACTAAAGAAATCTTGTGGTGCTGGATGTGATCTCCAAAGTGCTATTATGATCCTCATTGTGCATGCCAAAGGTTCTGTCCAATTTTGTCTAGAGATCCTTTGGGTTTTCAGCAGAACCAATAAGGAGAAAGGGACGGACATATTGCTCCAAAATCTCTATCACCGTCGTTTATCTAGTCATTCTCATTCTCACAAGAGTATTTTCCAAGTCCAATAGACACCTTCTAGATACCTTGTCTCTTCAGATATGCAATCATCTTCAACTTCCATTCTGAAAATCTTGTGAATGGGGTGAGAAGAGGGACTAATGAGTCCATTCGAAGTTGTACTTGTTAAAACCTACAAATCACAAAAAAAGGGGCACCATAAGGTCGAAAATCCTGCACATTTTAGGCTTTCATCACACCCAGCATAGTTGATCAAGCAAGCTTGACCAACAATTCCTTAACTTGGGGTATTAAGTAGTAAGCCTTGGCTTCTGGCGCAGTGCTGGATTTTTGAGCTTTTGCTCAATTTTTAATGAAAGATCTGTCAAAAACATTTTTTTTGAGAGATCTGAGCTTCATCTCGCCATGATCTCTGATACCATATTAATTTGTCACAGTGGTCTAGGAACTAAAAACACAGTCTCACAAAGAATTCAGACAAATATGCATAAAATTGGCAAAATGGTGCTGCAATGGAAGTAGCAGCTGTGTATAATCAAATGAAAGAATGATGATACAATAAAATGATAATGCAAGATGAATGAGAACCAATAAAATTTGAATTCTCAAGGAGGTCATTTGAATTGAATGAATGGGTGTAGCTTAACTCACTATAGGCCACAATAAACACATTAGTTAACCAACTTATCAAGTGTCGATTGACTCAATTGAGTCCTAATTGAAGTCGGAGTGCAATGAATGACTAAGTATAACTAAAAGTAGCTCATACACTTGTCACTGCATGCAAACCAACAAGTGGTAGTGCATCATTAACTCCAATGAACCCTGATGAGGTTAACCAAATTCAAACTAGTCATCAGAAGTGGTTGTAGGCGCCTGTGTTAGCTCCAGTTCATAAATAATCATTAAAAATAATTAAATAATGGATGGATGCTCCTTCACCACTTAACTTAATTGATTGTAACCATTCGTTATCAATTAGGTGCATTTATGACACTCAAATCACTCCTGGAGTGCTCCAGTTAGCCTCCCCAAATGAAGGAGAAGGTTTAGTTGGCCTCCTTGACTAAAGGTAGGCATGGGTGTGCTCATGGTGTTGTCATGTAGTGCTCCTCTAATGTCAATTAAGTCAATAAAACTTAGGATAGTGGTTTAGCAAGGCCAAATTGACCAAATTAAGTGTGAATGGTGGGTAAATGTCTCCAGCGCCCCCCCTTAAGCTATACTCAGGAGAAGTAGAAAACATAAAGTGCATAAAAATTCTAGGGCCCCAGAAACTAAGGGCATGGTCACTCAGTACAATAAAGTAACTGCTTAATAAACCAAGGAAACAGGGAAAACCTCATGGGAAAAATACCCCCCCTCAAACTAAGCAGTAAATCAAGAATTGGTTCTTCTATGCAGCAGCATCCTGAGACTGTGCATGTGAACCTCTAAATCCAAAATAAATGAATATGTCAAGAGGATTCTTGCTCTTTGGAAGAAGAAGAATGTGCTCAAATGAATCAGGAACATAGACAGCTGCAGAATGAAAATTCGACCCATCTAGAGCAACTGAAATCAAATGATAAGAGAGAAAAAGTGCTTAAGGATTTGAACCATGTGTGGAACACTCAAGAAAATTATATGTTACACCCTTGAACAGAAAACCATGAGTTGTAAAATTATCCCCAATTCTTAGGAGCAAGTGTCCAAGCGGATGTAGAATGTCTTTCTCTTTACTAGTTCTGTGACGAGATGAGCATGTGACCAAAGGTACAGAAGCCTTGGGACTATGCAGAGCGAATGATTGATATCCATAATATGATATAGATTCATAAATATCTAATTATTTACAAAATAAAATATCAGCAACCTCATAAGAGGAAACTAACACCAAATCCCTAGCAGTAAATTTGAAGAAGAATTGAGGCACTTGATTTTTCACACCGAAATTGGTGAGAGTAGCTACAAGCATGACTGAAAGCTCTTGGATTTTAAAATTTGAACCAAATAATATCAGGAAGACAAGTAAATAAGATCCAAATAGGTTCACAACAGATCCAAAATTGTGAAATGAAATCAAATCCCCAGCAGTAGTTTCGAAGGAGACTTGCGGTACTTGTTTCTTTGCACCGTTGATGAGAAGAACTACAAGCAGTACTGAAGGTTTATGAACCTGGAATTTTGAACCAATAAATATAATATCAGATCCAAATAATATCATATCACATCCAATAAGGTTCATATCAGATCCAAAGAAATGGTCAACCGAGATGGTGGATGCACAACTTTCTTCTTCTTCAAAATTCTGAATTTTGGTGCATGCAATCCTGCAGGAATTTGCTAGAAGATATAGATCATGGGGAGTGAATTTATCACTCTTGTAATATGATATTTTTTCCAAAATATTCAAGGTATTACATATTTGTATACCAGCAGCAACAGTAGAGGGAGAAAAATCAAATTTCTCTTCACTTTCGGAAGCAATTACTGGAAATTTTTTCACAGAATTCAAAGGAAAATTACTGGTGAATGTTTGCATGGAAGTGCAGTGGTGTTTTTATTCAATATCAAAGATTTGAATGTCTTATTTTTTTTCATCCATATGAGGAGATGATATATCATAGATCTCACAAACTTTTGGAGCATCGGGAGAAGGAGTCACTGCAAGGAGATTTTCTTCAATTCAAATTGACTGTGTAGAAGATTCTGCTTCTTCTTCATCTTGAACAACTTCATCAGAGAGAGTAGAGGTAGATAATTTTGAGTAAATAAATCTTGTGGTGCTGGATGTGATCTCCAAAGTGCTATTATGATCCTCATTGTGCTTGCCAAAGGTTCTGTCCAATTTTGTCTAGAGATCCTTTGGGTATTCAACAGAACCAGTAAGGAGAGAGGGCCGGACATATTGCTCCAAAATATCTATCACCGTCATTTATCCAGTCATTCTCATTCTCACAAGAGTATTTTCCAAGTCGAATAGACACCTCATAGAGACCTTGTCTCTTCAGAGATGCAATCATCTTCAACTTCCATTCTGAAAATCTTGTGAATGGGGTGAGAAGAGGGACTAATGAGTCCATTCGAAGTTGTACCTATTAAAACCTACAAATCAAAGAAAAGGGGCACCATAAGGTCAAACAGCCTGCACATTCTAGGCTTTCATCACACCCATCATAGTTGATTAAGCAAGCTTGACCAACAATTCCTTAACTTGGGGTATTAAGTAGTAAGCCTTGGCTTCTGTTGCAGTGCTGGATTTTTGAGCTTTTGCTCAATTTTTAATGCAAGGTCTGTCAAAAACCTTGTTTTTGAGAGATCTGAGATTCGTCCTACCATCATCTCTGACACCATATTAATTTGTCACAGTGGTCTAGGAATTGAAAACACAGTCTCACAAAGAATTCAGACAAATATGCATAAAATTGTCAAAATGGTGCTGCAATGGAAGTAGCAGCTCTATATAATCAAATGAAAAAATTTTGATACAATAAAATGATCATGCAAGATACATGAATGCCAAGAAAATTTGAATTCTCAAGGAGGTCATTCGAATTGAATGAATGGGTGTAGCTTAACTCACTGTAAGCCACAATAAACACATTAGTTAACCAACTGATTAAGTGCCGATTGACTCAATTGAGTCCTAACTAAAGTCGGAGTGCAATGAATGACTAATTCTAACTAAAAGTAGCTCAGACACTTGTCACTGCATGCCAACCAATAAGTGGTAGTGCATCATTAACTCCAATGAACCCCGATGAGGTTAACTGAATTCAAGCTGGTCATCAGAAGTGGTTGTAGGTGCCTGTGTTAGCTCCAGTTCATAAATAATCATTAAAAATAATTAAATAATGAATGGATGCACCTTCACCACTTAACTTAACTGATTGTAACCATTCGTTATCAATTAGGTGCATTTATGACACTCATATCACTCCCGGAGTGCTCTAGTTGGCCTCCTTGACTGAAGGTAGGCATGGGTGTGCTCATGCTGATGTCATGCAGTGCTCCTCTAATGTCAATTAAGTCAATAAAACTTAGGATAGTTGTTTAAAAAGGCCAAATTGACCAAATTAAGTGTGCATGGTGGGTAAATGTCTCCAACACCCAACTCTAATGAAATCAAATGGCTACCTTTAGATCTCTTTTTTATATAGTTTAATATACAATATATATCTTTTAGCTATATGAAACATAGTTAGAAAAATATATTGATTTATAAAATAAAACCCTAGAAAAATATCCATGTCTTAATCCTATAGTTACTATACTAAGCATGGAAATATTTCAAAGGTAAAATATTATTGGCAATCATAGACGTTGCATTGATTTAATGGTTATAGGATTTGATATGTAATGATTTTAAATGCATATTCAAAACTGCATATGTGACTATAGAGAAGTTACCCACATCGATGAAAAATCTAGAAGGACACGTGGAGGATCAAACCAATGGTTAAGTTGACTTTGGTTTTTTCCCTAATCTTCATTTGCAAGAGAGCGAGGGTTTCTTATCTGGTGCAACTGAGTTGTGAGCTTGTGGACACCGTTACTCCATGTTGACTTATAGGTGTTGATGTATTTGTAACTTTGGAATGTATTTATCCATATATCTTATGTATTTTACCCCGATGTTTATTCTGGGATGTATCTGTAATGTATTTGAGTCATGTCATGCCCTGATGTTCTTATCGGTAGGTTCTATAATGTAAACAAGTCATGTCAAGTCATTGTGGGTAACCCTCCTCTTGGTCAAGGGTTAAAGTCCCCTCAGTTGTGGGGCCCAAGGGTTATTAGACTATCCTAGAGAAGTCGACCCTAGGTGAGTCATTGTAAGTCAGGGAAATAGTCCCCACCATTGTGTTAAGGATAACCCTCCTTGTTGGTCAGAGGAGGCAAAGTCCCCAAAAGTTGTGGGGCACTAGGGTCATTAGACACTCCTAGAGATGTCGGCTCTAGTAAGTAATTGTTAAGTGAGGCTGACATGTTGGAGTGGGATTCAAGTGAACAAAAAAATATAAATAGAGAGTGAGCCTCTCTATTTATCACACACACACACTCACTCATTGGGGCGCATGAGTGAGATAGAAGTTGTTGGGATCAGAGAGATAGACTACTGCTGTCGGGAGATCATCTTTATGTTTTTGGGTTTTACTTTTGGTGCTGATTCTATCTCTGGGGAAGTTTCAGGGTTTTCTCCTTTATGGTTTCCTCGAGGAAAATTCTTTTTGTCTCTTGTCTCTTGTGTTTATTGTTGTGCATGTTATTCTCTCAGTTAAAGATCCTAAGATCCTAATGCTAGTTGAATGATAAAAATATAACATGGTATCAGAGATAACCTAAGAAGAATACATTATGTAGTTATAGAAGATAGGGATTCTTACTTTTTGGGTCTCTCTCCACAACCCATCAGCAAAAGTATGCTAGGATGACTCTCCATTGAAGGGCGCATCTTTCTGTCGAAGTGGAATTCGATTTCGAGCATTTTCAGTTTTTGGTGCGAGAAATTAGGGCTTCTTGCAGAAGATGAATTTTTGAGTGAGCCCAGCATATGATTTCTCTCCTCATTAAAATTTAATTTTAGAGACCTGGATCAATATTTTTGGTTAGGTGAAACTCCGGGAAAGTCAAACCCTAGTTTCACCCCAAGCTGGAAAAACCCTAAATACTAAACCTGATAAGTTTTGGTACATTCACTATATCTCAGGATTGGAGAAGGATTAGGAGCCAACACTTTCCTAGGATGAATATAAAATCCTGATTTACACTGTGTTCAAACTTGAACCTCATATTATCTATATTCTGGGAGATATGATCCCTACAAGTTAGGGTTTCGACCTCTTCTAGGATTCATCCCTAAACATGACACCTGGGGAGAATTGCTATATCTTGGGATACAAAGGTTCAAATGAAATTTTTGAATATGTTCTAGAAAGGTAACGGAATTTACTTTATATGGTCTACATTTCAGACCTAGAATATTAAACTGTCACACGTGGAAGTCCAAACAACTTCTCTGTTCTGAACAATCCTGTAACATGTCACCTTGGTAAAATGATCATAATTCCCAATTGGTGAAACCAATTATGATGAAACCTATGGTGTTGGAACAAGGAAAGGAAAGGATAACTCATGCAAAGCTTTAGACATAGAGGATCTATAAGTTTGGATATATTGCAGAAACAGTATCAGGAATTTCTGCAGAAGAAATTGGTAAACTAGGGATTCCTGTTCCGAGAGCTTCCCTCCACTGTTTTCAGAAAAGGAGTACATTGGACAGTTCAACTTGAAGAGATATATATTTCTATCCAATCAAATCTGAAATATTCCAAGTTTGGAAATTAGGGTTTCTCTGACAAACCCTACATCATCCAACTCCGAAACCAGGACGTACACCTCAAGTCTGTAAGATCTAATATTTTGCTATTTTTATTTGAGGTTCTCATTTCAAATTGATCTATCACATCAGCTTGATGATAATCTTGGTGAATTTGAAAACTTCCAAGCATGCAAGTATATGATCTCTCTAAAGAAAATTAATTGGACACTTACACAAGTAGAGAGGTTCCAGTTCGAGAGAGAGATGAGGCTAAAAGCCTTACACAAGAAGAGCTTGGTGAAGACCAAGAAGATCATTGTTGATTAAATCATGGATCACCTTGTACCATAAGTATATTCCCTAAAGACACCGAAATATATGTTTAATTCCTTGACCAAGATATTTGAAGGGAAGAACACAAATCAGAAGATGACCTTAAGAAAATAGTTGTAGAATGTGAAGATCCAGAATGCAGAGACCATACAGTCATTCTTTACGAGGGTCTCTCAAATAAAAGAACAACTTGTAGCAGTAAAAGAAAAGTGGAAAATGCAGAAGTGGTGATAGCCACCTTGAATGGCCTCCCAGGATCATGGGATTCATTCATGCAAGGAATGTGTGCCAAAAAAAGTGATTACTTTCAACAGACTCTGGGAAGAAGAATAAGCTCGACTCATAATAAGAGAATAGAAGATGGGAGCAACTGAAGATCATACTCTCACCATCCAAAGAAGATACCTCAAGCAATGAGGAATATGAAGAACTCAACTCTTGAAGAACCTCTTATCCATCTTATAATTTGAATAAGAAATGTTGCTATTATGAATGAAGAAGATGATGAAGCTGAAGGATCAAGAAGGAGTCTACCCATGAAACAAATAAAGATAAGTATTCAATTGTCATTTCATGGTATTGTTTTCTTATGAATTTGTTTATATTCAATTAATGTATTATGTGTGATAGAATGTTTGCATTAATGACAATATACTAATAATATGCATGTAATGGGTAAGTAGCTCATGGTGCTATACAACTCTCCATTGCTGCTTATTTAGAATGAAACCTCTTTCTTGACATATTGGATTAGTGCACAATCTCAATGTTGTCCTGGTAGAGATGGAAGGAATCTAGAAAGTTTCTGTGAGATATGGATGATTGTTGTATTGGCTAAAGTAGTTGCATGATCATATATTTATGCATAAGAATTTTTCAGTATGAATATTCCTTATGAAATTTTTCTAACCACACAAATGCATTTGACTTGTAGAAAAGATCGCATACATAATCACCTACAAACAAAGAAGGATGAGACTTGTTCCGAAGAACAAGTTACGACAGTCCAAGATGAATAATAATATGATGAATGTAGCGACATCATTGATGCAGAACCTTCGAGCTATGCAAAAGTAACCAAGAACAAAGGGAAGACCAGTTCATGAAGAATTATGTCAAGGATGCAATATCGATACATGAAGGGAAGTTCGTAGTTCCATCATGCAGTAGATGGAAACATCGTGGGATACAAGGAAATATTCGTAGCAGGAGGCTTCTCATGACAATAAGGAATAGAATACGAAAAGACATTTGCATCCATTGCAAGTGAAGTCACATGACAATAAGAATCATGTGTGCAAATGAAAGAAAGCCTTGTACAAGCTCAGAAGACACCCATGGGATAACACAGACATGAGGAGCTTGATAAATATCTTAACCTTTGCTACAAGGTTGAAGATGAAAGTCTATAGAGGATGAGAAGCTCATAGATGGGTGCAAGAATAAATTTTGAAAAAGTTCAAGATAGATGATATTCGTATCAAATGATCCTATATGGATACATAGAATATTAGTAGTAGAGGAAGCTACTTGTCACTCCGGTACAGAATGTTTCAGCACATAGAGTACGCAAGAGAGAGGGAGAATGATGCATTGCTTCAGAGGGAGTGACTACAGAAGTGTTGAAATATTGTAACTTCGAAGAATATTCTCTATGTATATTTCATGGTCCCCGATGGTCCTATCGGGAGAACCACTTGTATTATCTTGTACCCCGATGCTTCTAATCGGAAGAGCTAATAAGAGTCAAGAGGTTGTCCCCTCTATTTGTAAAGGTGGGTCATTAGCACCCCAGTGTGGTTACTTGAGCCTACATGTGTAACTCAAGCCTACATGATTAAATCGAGCCTACATGTCAGATGAGTTAACTCAAGTGAACGGATGAATACAAATAGAGGTGCGGTGCTCCTCATTTGAGACACACACACTCTCACTTGTGTAGTGCATTAGTGGAGAAGAGAAGTAGCTGGAGAAGGAAGAGGATTAGGCTTTGATCTCCTTGTTGGTTTTATCTTTTATCTTTTGGGGCATCTATATTGAGGAAGCTTTTGCTAGGTTTTTCTCTTTAGGGTTTTCCCAGGATAAATCTTCGTGTTCTCCTTTTGTATGGTTGTGCTTGTCTATCTTTTAGTGATCCTGTTTATATGCTTTTGTTATGAAATCGAAATGAAATACTAATGATCTAGCTTAGCATATGCAAAATTAACATGGTATCAGAGCCACCTTGAAAGAAGACATTGTGCAGCTAAATAATCTAGTGCTTATTATTTTTTGGGTCTCTATCCATGATCGATCAACAAAAGAAGGCTAGACTGACTCTCCATTGAAGGGCGCATCTTTCTGTCGAAGCGGAATTCGATTCCGAGCATTTTCTGTTTTGGTGCGGAAAATTAGGGCTTTCTACAGAAGAAGAATTTTTGAGTGAGCCCAGCATAGGATTTTTATCCTCATCAAAATCGAAGTTTAGAGACCTAGATCAAGAAATTTGGTTGGGTGAAACTCCGGGAAAGTCAAACCCTAGTTTGACCCCGATCTAGAAAAACCCTAAATACTAAAACTACTAAGTTTTGGTACATTCCCTATATTCTGAGATTGGTGAAGGATCATGAGTTGAAAATTGCAAAGGCCGAATATAAGATCGTGATTTACACTGTTTCCAAAATTCAGCCTCATATTCACTATATTCTGGGTGATATGATCCCTTCAAGTTAGGGTTCCAGCCTCTTCCATAATTCATCCCTAAACAGCACACCTGGGGAGAATTTCTGTAGCGTGGGCTACAGAGGTCCAAATGTAATTCCTGAAGATGTTCCAGAAATATCACAGACTGTACTTTCTATGGTCCAAATTTTCGAACTTGAAGATGAACCAGTGACATGTGGCATGCCATACAACTTCCCTGTTATGAACAGTCCTGTAACTGGTCACCTTGGAGAAATGATCATAAATCCCAATTTGTGAAACTAATTATGATAAAACCTATGGCATTGGATCAGGGACATGTGAGGTTACCATAGTGAGAAATTTCAGACATAGAGGAGCAGTAATTTCGAATATATCATAGAAACAGTAACAGACATTTCTGCAGAAGAAATTGGAAAACTAGGGCTTCCTGTTCCGAGAGCTTCCCTCCACTGTTTTCAGAAAAGGAGTACATTGGACAGCTCCATTTGAAGAGATATATATTTCTATCCAATCAAATTTGAAAGATTCAAAGTTTTGAGAATTAGGGTTTCTCTGACAAACCCTAGATCAGCCATCTCCAGAAGCAGGACGGACACCTCAAATCGGTAAGATCTAATCTTTTGCTATTTGCATTTGAGGTTCTCATTTAAAAGTGATCTATCACATTAGCTTGATGATAAGCTTGGTGAATTTGAAAAATTCCAAGCATGGAAGTATTTGATCTCTCTAAAGAAAATGAATTCAACACCTACATGAGTAGAGAGGTTCCAGTTCTAGAGGGAGATGAGCCTCAAAGCCTTACACAAGAAGAAATTGATCAAGGCCAAGAAGATCATTGTTGATTCAATCATGTATCAAATTGTACCAGAAGTGTCTTCCCTAAAGACACCGAATATGTTTGATTCCTTGATCAAGCTATTTAAATATAAGAACATAATTCAGAAGATACATTTGAGAAAACAGTTGAAGAATGTGAAGATCCAGAATGCATAACATCTTGAAGCGGTAGAAGAAGAAGCATAGAATGGCCTCCCATGATCATGGGATTCATTCATGTGAGGAATGTGTGCCAAAAGGAAGTGATTACTTTCAGTTGACTCTGGGAAGAAGAAGAAGCTCATCTCATAAGAAGAGAAGAAGAAAGATGGGAGCAAATTGAAGATCAAGCTCTCACCATTCAAAGAAGATCCCTCAAGCGATGAGGAATATGAAGAACTCAATTCTCGATGAACCTCTTATCCATCTTATCATTTGGATAAGAAATGATGATTTCATGGATGAAGAAGATGATGAAGCAGAATGATCAAGAAGGATTCTACCCAAGAAACAAACAAAAGATAAGTATTCAATTATCATTTAATGATATTGTTTTGTTATGCATTTGATTATATTCAGTTGATGTGTTTTTTGCATGCATGTGATGGGTAAGTAGCTCATGGTTCTATACAAATCTCCATTGTTACTTATCTAGAATGAAACCTATTTGCTGACATATTGGATTAGTGCACAATCTCAATGATTTCATGGTAGAGATGGAAGGCATATAGAAAGTTTCTGTGAGATATGGATGAATGTTGTATTGGATAAATAGTTGCATGATGCATCAGAATTTGTCGTTATGCATATGTAGTTCTAACCATGCAACCTGTGCATTTGAATTGTAGGAAAGGTCTTGTACAACCTCCTAAAAGAAAAGAAGGATGAGACTTGTTCTGAAGAACAAGTGATGACAATTCAATAAACATGAATTTGAAGCTCCCAGGATCAGAGACACCATGATGAAGGAAAGAGCTTCAAAGTACGGTAGATCCACCTCGAAGGATTAAGACCACCATGGGTATGAGAGATAACTCAAGATGAAGAAAAAAATGCTATGAAAGAAGCTATGATCAAAGAATAATAGTTAATTATGGGGAATGATGTATATGATATGATTTCAAGACATAAAGGGAAGTACGTAGTATCTTCCATATGGATCTGCAAGAACAAGTGTACAGAGTAAGAATTGTGATTTTCCTCAGAAAGAATAGACGGTATATATCAAGCATAGAATCACCTATACAGAATGAAGAAGGAAGATAATACTCCACTTCAGGGGGAGTGACTACAGAAGATATCTGAGTTTGACATGGTACGACATGATGGACACCTTCCTGATGGATCGAGACTTTACTAAGAGTAAAGTGGGTTCCAACCTTCAAATTTGAATGCAGAAGACTAGGATATGTTGATGATCTGACTGATGGAATATGTTATGATGATCTTTGGGATATAGTACTCAAACCAGAAAGCAAGCATGTGGTATCTTACAAATGGATTTGCAAGATAAAATATGTCGCTGATAGAAGTAAGGAAAGACTTGTGGCTAGAGGTTTCTATAAGAAAGAGGGAATTAATTTTGAAGAGACACTTACTCCAGGAATAAAGGTACACTTCAGAAATATGATGGTAGTTTCTTCCATGATGAAGTAAAGACAATCCTTCCTTAATGGTATGATTGGGGAAGAGTTTTCCATCGAAAGGATTTGAAGTTGAAGACATATGGACTCATATATGTAAGTTGAAGAAGGGCCTCTATGGCATGAAGCAAGCTCCTAGAGCTTGGTATGGTAGTTTCCTGTCAATTATGGGTTTTACCAAGAGTAAAGCTGATCCTAACCTTTATCTCAAGGTTGTAGAAGATGAACCTGTCATCCTGTTATTATATGTGGATGACTTATTCTTGACAGGGAAGGAGAAACAGATCATGAAAAGCAAGAAGAAACTAGCAGAAGAATTTGAGATGAAAGACCTTGGGTTAATGCACTATTTCCCAGTTCTGGAAATACGGAAAAGTTCAGAAGAAATATTTCTCAACTAGGGAAAGTATGCGGTAGAGATATTGAAGAGATTAAATATGTTGGAATGCAAAGCCATGGCCACACCCATGGACTTCAACCTGAAGCTGTTAGATGATGACTCATCAGAGTTAGTAGATGTGACTCATTATAGACAGATCATTGGGTCATTGATGTACTTAAAAAATACCAGACCAGAGATTTGTCTTGCTGTGAACACCTTAAGTCAATATCTTGTTCAGGAAAGATGGGTTCACCTAGTAGCTACAAAACATGTGATGAGATATCTGAAAGGGACTATAGACCTTGGTCTATACTATGATGGTAGCCATGACTACAGGTTGTATGGCTATACAGATGTAGATTGGATTGGAAGTATCTCAGATAGGAAAATCACATCAGGTAAATGCTTTTTTTTGGGTTCTGCTATGAGTTCATGGTTTAGCAGCAAACAGTCTAGTGTTTCTCTTAGAAAAACAAAAGTAGAATACATAGCAGATTGCTCTGCTAAGTTGTGAAGCCATATGGCTTCAGAAGCTGATATCAGGTCTCCTTGACCCGAAGATGGATACTACATTGATTCTATGTGATAACAAAAGTTGTGATAACAGAGTACCCTGTGTTGCGTCGTAACACATAGAAATCCGATATTTCTACATACAAGATAAAGATGCAAATGATGATGTTTCAGTATTCCCATACTGAAGATATAGATGATGCTTTCAGTATTCACATACTGGAGATACAGATGGTGATAGTTCAGTATTCACATACTAAAGATGTAGATGATGATGGTTTAGAAGGTGATGTGCTAATGAAGCCTCTATCTCGGGTAAAGTTCGAACACTTTCAAGACAAGATTGGTGTTGTTCGAAAAGACCTTCCTCGAAAGGGGGAGTAGTGATGTTACAGTGGGATTGTATCATCTGTGGGCACTTGCCCTAAAGTGATGTAGAGACCTCGGTTCTCGAGAATGAAGTGGGATTGTATCATCCCTGGGCATCTTCCCTAAAGTGATCCGGTGGCCTCAGTCCTCGAGAATGAAGAGGGATTGTATCATCCTGAGCCATCTATCCAAAAGTGATCCGGTGACCTCAGTCCTCGAGAATGAAGAGGGATTGTATCATCCTAGGACATCTGTCCAAAATAGATTCGGTGACTTCGGTCTTCATGAATGTGGTGGCATTACATCATCCCTGAACTTCGGTTCAAAATGTATCTGGAGGTCTCGGCCCCTGTGAATGTGGTGGGATTGCATCATCCCTAAACTTCGGTTCAAAATGTATCTGGAGGTCTTAGTCCCCGTGAATGTGGTAGGATTGCATCATCCTTGAACTTCGGTTCAAAATGTATCTGGAGGTCTCGGCCCCTATCAAAGTGGTGGATTGCATCATCCCTGAACCTCGGTTCAAAATGTATCCGGAGGTCTCAACCCTCGTGAAAGTGGTGGATTGCATCATCCCTAAACCTCGGTTCAAAATGTATCCAGATATTTTTGTCCCCATGAATGTGGTTGGATTGCATCATCCCTGAACCTCGCTTCAAAATGTATCCGGAGATTTTGTTCCCCGTGAATGTGGTAGGATTGTATCATATTTGAACTTCGGTTCAGAATGGATCCGGTGACTTCGGTACTTAAGAACGTGTGTTGATCCCGTAATTCCAATAGGAAGGATTGTATGAGTTACACAACTGTGGTGATCCCGTAATTCTGAAAGGAAGGATCGTTAGTAACTCCGTAAAGACCTAAATCCTGTAATTTTGAAAGGAAGGATCATTGAATTGATCTTGTAATTCCAATAGGCAGGATTGTCTAAGTTCCACAGATGTGTTGATCCTGTAATTCCTAAAGGAAGGAACGTTAGTAACTCCGTAAAGACCTAAATCCCGTAATTCCGAAAAGAAGGATCATTGGTAGCTCCATAAAGACTTGATCCCATAATTCCAGCAGGAAGGATTGTCTGAGTTCCACGATGTGTTGATCCCGTAATTCCAATAGGAAGGATTGTCTGAGTTCCACAAATGTGTTGATCCCGTAATTCCAAAAGGAAGGATCGTTAGCAACTCCATAAAGACCTAAATCCCGTAATTCCTAAAGGAAGGATCGTTAGTAGCTCCATAAAGACTTGATCCTGTAATTCCAAAAGGAAGGATCGTCTGAGCTCCACAAATGCGTTGATCCTGTAATTCCGAAAGGAGGAATCATTAGTAACTCTATAAAGACCTAAATCCCGTAATTCCGACAGGAAGGATCGTCTGAGTACCATAGACATGTTGATCTCGTAAATCCGAAAGGAAGGATCATGTTGATGTTTTGATGATGATGATGTTGATGTTTTGATGATGTTTATGTTTTGATGATGTTTATGTTTTGATGATAATGATTTTATGATGATGATGATGTATTGATCGAAAGATCAGAGTGTGATGATGATGATATTTTGATGTTTTGATGATGTTGAATGTTTTGATCATAATGATGTTTTGATGATGTTGATGTTTTCATGATGATGATGTTTTTATGATGATGATGATGTACTGATCAAAAAATCAGAGTATGATGATGATGTACTGATCGAACGATCAAGAGTATGATGATGATGATGTACTGTTCGAAAGATCAGAGTGTGATGATGATGATGATCGGTATGTGATGATGACGACATACTGATCAAAATATTAGAATATGATGATGGTGATTCTGTTCGAGAGTTGAAGTATGATGATGGTGCTGATCATGATGTTACTAATCAGAATGTGATGATGTTGCTGATCGAAAGGTCAAAATGCTAAAGATGTTGCTGCTGATTGAAAGGTCAAAGTGTTGAAGATGTTACTGATCGAAAGGTAAAAGTGCTGAAGATGTTGCTGATCGAAAGGTCAAAGTGCTGAAGATGATGCTGCTGATCGAAAGGTCTAAGTGCTGAAGATGTTGCTGATCGAAAGATCAAAGTGTTGAAGATGTTGCTGATCAAAAGGTCAAAAGATGCTAATGTTGATTAAAGAGTTGCTGTCGTCAAATATTGAAGACGAAGACTATATGATGTTGAAAAGCTTCCAATGATTTATATATGTGTTACCCTGATGATGTTGATGATGTCCTCTCCTACTATTGTTGTTGTTGATGTTGATGTAGAATACCCTTCTCGTTAAGGGGGAGTGTTGAAATATTGTAACTTTGAAGAATATTCTATATGTATATTTTGTGGTCCTCGATGGTCCTACTGGGAGAACCACTTGTATTATCTTGTACCCCAATGCTTGTAATCAGAAGAACTAATAAGAGTCATGAGGTTGTCCCCTCTATTTGTAAAGGTGGGTCATTAGCACCCCAGTGTGGTTACTTGAGCCTACATGTGTAACTTGAGCCTACATGATTAACTCGAGCCTACATGTCAAATGAGTTAATTCAAGTGAACGGATGAATATAAGTAGAGGTGTGGTGCTCCTCATTTGAGACATGCACACTCTCACTTGTGTAGCGCATTAGTGGAGAAGAGAAGTAGCTGGAGAAGGAGGAGGATTAGGCTTTGATCTCCTTGTTGGTTTTATCTTTTATCTTTTGGGGCATCTATATTGAGGAAGCTTTTGCTGGGTTTTTCCCTTTAGGGTTTTCCCAGGATAAATATTTGTGTTCTCCTTTTGTATGGTTGTGCTTGTCTATCTTTCAGTGATCTTGTTTATATGCTTTTGTTATGAAATCGAAATGAAATACTAATTATCTATCTTAGCATATGAAAATTTAACAAGAAGACCCTAAGGTTTGACATGGTATGACAAGATGGACATATTACTGATGAATCTAGGCTTTACTAAGAGTAAAGAGGATTCCAACCTTTGCTTCAAGGTTGAAGGCAGAATACCAGTGATGCACCTGTTATGTGCCGATGCACTATTTTCTAGGCATGGATGTGTGGTAGAATGTGGATGGAATATTCCTTGGACAAGGGAAGTATGCAGTAGAGATCCTAAAGAGGTTCAGAATGATGAACTGCAAGGCCATGACCACACCTATGGCATCGAACATGAAGATATTGAGTGATGCTTCATCATAGATGGTTGATGCTACGATGTATCATCAGATGATTGGGTCCTTGATGTACCTGACAAACATGAGACTAGATATTTTGCTTTGCTGTGAACACCTTGAGCTAGTTCCTGATAGATCCGAGACATGTTCACTTGATTGCTACAAAGAATATTCTAAGGTACCTGAGGGGTATATTTTATTATGCACTCAAGTATGAGGCGAGTTAGAAGATTAAAATGGAGGTTTATGTTGATTCAAATCGAGCAGGAAATGCTATCGATAGGAAGAGCACTTTAGGGTGTTTCTTCAGTATGGGGTTAGGTGTGATCTCTTGGTTTAGCAGGAAGCAATACTGTGTGGAATTGAGTACAACTGAAGCAGAGTATGTCATAGCTTGTTCAGCTATTTGTGAGGTAGTATGGCTAAGGAAGTTACTGTCTGATTTATTTGATCTCCAGTTGGATGCTACTTGTATATGTTGGGACAACTAGAGTTGTGTGAAGTTGTCAGAGAACCCGGTGTTCCATGACAAGTGGAAGCATATCGAGATAAAATATCACTATATCAAAGATGTGGTGCAGAGAGGAGCAGTGAAACTCCAGTATGTTGCAATAGACAAACAGATAGTTGATGTGTTGATGAAGCCATTAGCCATAGTGAAGTTTGAATACTTCAGGGAGAAGCTTGGTGTTCTTTAGATCGAGGTTCCTTCCAAGGGGAAGTGATGAGTCTGTGAGCCATTCTAACATGGTGAGAGGATTGGTTCCTTCCATAGTCAGATGTAAGGGATGATCCGTTCTGTCATAGTGAGAGAATTGGTTCCATCCATGTCAAATATGATTGCTGAGCCATTTTGATTTGACTATAGGATTAGTTCCTACATGATTAGATATAGGGTCTATTGCCATTCTCTGAATGGAGGTTCCTGGTTAGTTACTAGGAATACTCGGTCTAGGACTGAGGGCCATTCTGATATGACTGTGAGATGTAGTCTTACATGATCATATGTGAGTGCATGGACATTCTGATGTGATTGAGGGATGTGTTCCCACTTGATCAGATATAAGGGTTATTGGCATTCTTTGAATGGAGGTACTTAGTTAGTTACTAGGAAAGCTCGGTTTGGGACTGGAGGCCATTCTGATATGACTATGAGATGTGTTCTCACATGATCAGATATGAGTGCATGTCCATTCTGATGTGATTGAGGGATGTGTTCCCACTTGATCAGATATAAGGGTTGTTTCCATTCTGTGGGAAAATGGAGGCACCTTGTGAGTTACTAGGAACCCTCAGTCTAGGACTGAGTGCCCTTTTGACATGGTTAGAGGATTAAGTTCCTTCCATGGTTAGATGTAAGTGTTATTCCTTTTCACAGATGGTGGTAGGTGTGTCCTACCATGCTGGTGATTGTAAGTGCTGTTCCTTTCCATAGATGGTAGTAGGTGTGTCCTACCATGCCAGTAGATGTAAGTGTTGAGCCTTTCCACAAATGATAGTAGGTGTGTCCTATCATGCTGGTGGATGTGCGTGTTTTGGTTTTTCACAGATGATAGTAGGTGTGTCCTATCATGCTAGTGAATGTAAGTGCTGGGCCTTTTTGACAGGGTTGTGGGATGTGTTGTCGCATGGTTAGATGTGAGTGCTGGGCATGCCTTTCTGACATGGTGTTGGATGTGTTCCTATCATGGTCAAATGTAAGTGCTGGGCAGGCCATTCTGACTTAGGGTCACATATAAGCGCTGAAGAAGACCTACATGGAGGCTAGGCCTACAACGAGCATGAAAAAGGGATGGCTCTAAAGAACTTCCTGTGACAAGAAGAATCATGATATAGCACCCGATGATGATCTAGCAGTGATGATCCAAATCAAGTGATGATCTAGATCCAGTTATGATGATCTAGTAGTGATGATCCAGATCGAGTGATGATGATCCAGATCAAGTGATGATCCAGATCCAGTGATGATCCAGATCGAGTGATGATCCAGATCTGATGATGAAGATGAATTGAAGATGAAGATAACTTGAAGATGAAGATGACTTGAAAATGACAAGGACTCAATGATGATCTAGATGATATAGAGAAGAAGACTTGTGCTGATAAATTGTGTCGACAGAATACCTTCCTAGTTAAGAGGGAGTGTTGATGTATTTGTAACTTCAGAATGTATTCATCCATTTATCTTATGTATTGTACCACGATGTTTATTCCAGGATGTTTGTGTAAGTTAATTTGAGTCATGTCATGCCCCAATTTTCCTATCGGGAGGTTCTATAATGTAAACAAGTCATGTCAAGTCATTGTGGGTAACCCTCCTATTGGTCGAGGGTTAAAGTCCCCTCAGTTTTGGGGCCCTAGGGTTATTAGAATATCCTAGAGAAGTTGACCCTAGGTGAGTCATTGTAAGTTGGGGAAATAGTTCCCACCATTGTGTTAAGGATAACCGTCCTTGTTGGTCAGAGGAGGAAAATTCCCCACAAGTTATGGGGCACTAGGGTTATTAGACACTCCTAGAGATGTCGGCTCTAGTAAGTAATTGTTAAGTGAGGACGACATGTTGGAGTGGGATTCAAGTGAGTGAAAGAATATAAATAGAGAGTGAGCCTCTCTATTTATCATACACACAAACTCACTCATTGGGGTGCATGAGTGAGAGAGAAGTTGTTGGGATCAGAGAGAGAGAGACTACTGCTGTCAAGAGATCATATTTATGTTTTCGGGTTTTACTTTTGGTGCTAATTCTATCTCTGAGGAAGTTACAGGGTTTTCTCCTTTATGGTTTCCCTGAGGAAAATTCTTTGTCTCTCTTGTCTCGTGTGTTTATTGCTATGCATATTATTCTCTCAGTTAAAGATCCTAAGACCATAATGCTAGTTGAATGATAAAAATCTAACACTAGGTTTCCCATTTCCACTATGAGCTAGGCCTCGTGAGAAGTAAAGACTGGTTTTTATGTGTTTTACGACTACTGTAAAGAAACCATGTGAGTGAAAAATCATTTCCTTCATCATTTTGAAGACTAAGTTGGTAATTGAAACAGAAAAATAGTGGACAGAGCTTGAATAAGAGTGTTATTCGTTCTAGCTGGAGTGTTTCTAGTTTCCTTTGGATTCACAGTTTAAGGTTTTAGTTGTAACCGACACATTCAACTCGTCCAAGGTATTTCTTTACCATATTCCATCGAGCTACTCCAACTGCTTGCATTCACAAATTCTCCAACAATAATATTATCAGGTAAACTGTTGGTCAAGTTCTTTAATGCATGAAAGTTATAAATTTCAAAAACATTTAAATGCTACGGCTAATAATTCTTCTTCTATTCATGTTCCTTTTACGGAAAATGGTGTTAGCTGAAAGCATCACTCTCCCATTCACGGCCACACAAACCCTGGTAAGCCTCGTATTGCACTGAGGGTTTTTCTCCTACAATGAGTTATGGTGGTTAGAAGATGAGGATATTTCATTGCCAGTTAAGGACTCAGCTTGGGTTTTGCTATTAGATTACTTATTGTTATTTTTTTTTTATATTAAAAACCCTAAAGGGTATTAAGTGTAAGAATATTGAAGGCTATTGCAGCCGTTACCTAGAGTTTACTTGATATAGTCTTTATGGCTTGGACGATGTAATCTTTTTTCTTAAATTTTTAAAAACTCGGCTCTTAACCGCGGCAATGTTACTCGACCTCTACTTGGTTACTTAAGTTTTTAAGGGGGTTTTTAATGAAAAGAAAAGACTGCTCGCTTAGTTGGGACTTGTATCCATACACGCGTTATTAGTAGCTATAAATTTTTGGGTTTACTGTTTTCTATTTTCAAAAGAAATGGTAGGATTTGTTTTTGTGAAGGATTTAAGCCTCGACTGAAATTTATAGAAGGCCTATGAGCCATTATGCAACTTTCTATTTTGTCTCTTATTTAAATCATTAACAATTTTATTTAATTTTTATGTTTTTCTATAATTTAAATGTTTTGCAATAATTATATTATTGGAAATTTTACAGTGTCATTGAGTAAACTTAGTACTCTGTTTTTCCTCAGAGGGTTATTATTTTGAATACCCTGCAGTTCTATAATAAGATAGAATTTACAAGAATAATTTTGGTTTTGTTTTTCTATTTTTAATCTTTATAAATAATTAATTACAGCTGTTAAATTTTATAAAAGTATTAAGAGTATGAAGGTCTATTTGATAGGGATAAAACCTATCTTTCGATAAACTTAAGTAAATCTTCGAAGTTTATAGTAAAAACATTTGTTTTTGGTGCAGAATGCAAATATGAACTTAGAATAAGTTATTATAAGAACTTATGGAGTACTATCTAGGTTCAAACCCTATGTACTATTTTGTTTACTACTCCTATGTTTATTTATTTAACTTTATCTATTATGTTTGTGTTAACTATTAGTACTAATAATAGTTTTGTGATTAGTATGACTACTAATAATTAATATATATAATGTTCTTTTCTTGTATTAGATAATATAGATACTTCCAATAGATAGAGCAAATACTGCTAATTTTTATAATGAATCACATACAAACTATAAAAGTAATCATTTGAATTTTTCATTCCGAGTTGATAAATAAATCATCACATCTACTTAATCAACCAACTGTACTAGAGTACTACCTATACAAGGCATGGAAAAATACAATATGATAATTTATATCTATTTGTATCTATTTACTTTTCATTTAGCAATAATACTACTATTTTAAACATAATCTACATATCCCTAATTTTATTAATACACAATGGTCTTTTCTGCATAAATCCTAACTAGTAAATATTTACTGAAAACAGTAAATAAATTATAAATAACCTGAACAAATAAAAACCTGTCAAATGATGAGGTGACAACAGCTTAAGGAGGCTGTTCCTCCCAACCTACTACTGGAGAAAGCTTATTCTGCACTTCCTCAGGACCCCTGATCCTGTTTCCTTGTCCTCCTGGTAGAGTACTGGGTGAAGGATGTATCCTTAAGACCTTCTGTCACCTGACTGGTCAAATTACAGCAGTAATTCAATCCTTCTTACAGTAATAAGAACTTCAGCCTAACAACTGCATAAGTTCAGTTCTCAGTAGTTAACCCCTCAAATTCACTTCAGTAAGTCCCCTCCATCAAATTTTATCATGTGCACTTCATTCACACTGAATGATCACAATTCCAGAATGAGTAGCCTCAACCGTCTTCAATGGGAAGTTTTATATCAATGCCTAGGTCTTCTGGGTCAGTTTTTACTTAATGAGCCGCTTGCTCCAATTCCACTTTCTTGGGGAATCATGACCACAAATATAGGGAAGTTTCCACTTGCAACACTTAGAAGTAGTCTGAGGATGCTATCACTTGTCAGTATACTCTCCACCCAGTCTCCTCCATCAAGTGACCAGTTAACACTATTTTAATAGCTTCCCTAAGCTGTTGTCTCATCGTTTATTTATTTATTAATAAAATATTCTGAAATACATTAATTATTCTTGACCCCACTTGGTCATCAATTACAAACTTATCATAAAATATAACATAATGTTCCTCAATAACATTAAATTGTTTTGCAAATTGGGGCATGTGACATACACACCCTCTTAATTTATAACATCGTCCTCGATTTTATTTATTCCTCGTCCTCAGATTTCCCTTGAAATAGAATTGGATATGCATCCCACATATGACTTTGCAATTCCCAGGTGGCTTCTTCTAGACTAAGGTGCTTCCATTGCACTTTCACCTGACTAATGGTGTGATTCCGAAGTGAGATCTCCTCCCTTTCAAGGATACAATCCAGTTCCACCAGAAAATCCCCTTCGGGTTCCACCTACACGTCATTCCAATTAATAACATGAGTAGCATCATGTACATATTTTTTTAATACAAAAATAGGAAAAACATTGTGAACTCTTAAATTTCATGGTAGAGCAAACTGATATGCTACCTGTCCTATCCTAGACAATATTTCAAAAGGAACATAATATCAGGGTGTTAGCTTAGCACAGCTACCCAACCTCATAGAACTCATTTTAGGTCTCACCTTAATACAAACATGTTCACCTACTTGGAACTCCTTTGGAGTTCGTTTAAAGTCTGCTTGGATTTTTTGTCGATCTTACGCAATTTTCAAATTACCTTGTACCTATTTTAAAATTAGCTCCATCTCTTTTAATAATTTAGGTCCTAATACTAATGTGTCCACTGGATTACTCCAAGATATGGGAGTATTGCATTTCCTTCCATACAGAATTTCAAAAGGACTATATCTAGCTGAAGCTTGATAATGATTATTGTAAGCAAATTCTACCAGGTGTAGATAATATTCCCATTTACCTAGCTACTTCTTTACATACATTATAAGTAGATCCTCCAATACTTGAGTTACTCTTTCAGTTTGTCCATCGGTTTGAGAATGGAAAGAGGTACTAAAATTTAATGTAGTATTTAACCCTTTAAACAAAGATTTCCAAAAATTACATGTAAACTTAGGGTCTCGATCTGAAATTATCACCTTCAGTATTCCATGCAACTGAAAAATTTGTTTTAAGAAAATATCATCAATATTTGTAGCTTTATAAGTAGTTTTTACAGGTACAAAATGGGCTACTTTACTCAATTTATCAACAACTACCATTATTGAGTCATTTAGGTTCTGATTTCTAGGTAGTCCCGTAATAAAATCAAGGCTAATTATCTCCCATTTCCAGCTAGGAATAGGCAATGGTTGAAGTAGCCTAGATGGATGCTGATGTTCAGTTTTTACTTGCTGACATTCGAAGCACCTAGTAATGTATTCTGACAATTCATTTTTCATGTTTGGCTAGAAATAATCCTTTCTTAGCAATGTTATGGTTTTCTGATAACCCGGATTCCCTGAATAAGGAGTTTTATGAACTTCATTTAGAATTAACAATTTAATCTTAGGTACATTAGGTACGTATAATATATCTTTATACAATAATAATACTTTTTCATTCAAGCTGTACGATGTACTTAGATTTTCTATTAAATTTTCTCTTAGCTTTGCTTGTAATTTTCGATAATATTCATCTTGTTCTATTCCATCTCCTAGCTGTTCTTCCAAGTCTGTCTTGTAAGTGCTGATAATTGTTGCAAAATTCAACTTTGCATTTCTACTTAATGCATCAGTAACCTTATTCTCCTTTCCTTTAATATGTTGTATTTCAAAATCGTATTCGCTCAGAAAAACTAGCCACCTATCTTGCCTAGCATTCAAGTTAGGTTGATCCAACAGATATTTCAATCCTTTATTATCTATCATTAATAAAAACTTCCTTCCTATTAAATGATGATGCCACATTTTTAAGGCATGTATGATAGCAACTAATTCTAAGTCATAGGTCGCATAATTTTTCTCATGAACCTTCATATTCTTAGACTCATAAGCAATGACGTGTCCTTCCTGAGTTAATACTCCACCTAAACCATCATTGCATGCATCACTACATACTATAAAATCTTTAATATGATCAACAATTATTAGAATTGGAGCGGTGGTTAATAACGTTTTTAACTTTTGAAAACTGTCTTCACACTTCTGATTCCAATCAAATTTCTCCCCCTTTTTCTGCAAAGAGGTTATAGGATTTGCAATTCTTGAAAACCCTTCGATGAATCTCTGATAGTAACTGGTAATCCCGATGAATGATCGGACGTCAGTTACGTATTTTGGGACTCGCCAATCTTCGATTTCCTTTATCTTTTCGGGGTCAACAGAAATTCCTTCTTTAGTCACCACATGACCCAAATACTAGATTTTATCTTTAAAGAAGTCACATTTACTAAATTTTGCAAAATGTTGATGTTGTCGTAACTCTTGTAAGACAATTTTTAATTGTTCTTTATGTTCCTCTTCAAACTTTGAGTAAATTAACATGTCTTCAATAAATACAAACACAAATTTATCCAGATATGTGTGCATTACATTATTCATTAGACACATAAAAACAACTCGGGAATTAGTAAGCCCGAATGGCATAACAACAAACTCATAATGTCCATATCGAGTCCTAAAAGTTGTTTTAAAGATGTCTTCATCTTTGATTTGGACCTGGTAGTATCCAGATCGTAAATCAATCTTTAAGAACACCGTTGCTCCACATTGCTGATCAAACATATCATCTATGCGATGCAATGTGTATCTATTCTTGATAGTCATTTTATTTAATTGACGGCAATCTATACATAGTCGTAGAGTTCCATCCTTCTTCTTAACAAAAATGACAGGTGCCCCCTAGGGATACACACTAGGTCTAATGCAATTCTTATCAATAAGTTCTTTTAACTGCGACTTAAGTTCACTTAATTCTAGTATATTCATTCGATAAGGGTCTTTTGAGCTGGGAACTGAACTAGGTACCAGCTCAATTGTAAAATCTAATCCTGTTTCAGAGGTAGTCCTGGAATTTCTTCCGGAAATACATCTGAATATTCCCTTAGAATCATAATATTTTCTAGTTTTAATTTATCTCTGTTGTTAGTACTTTCTTCATTAATTACTGTTACGGCAAAATTTTTACAGCCCTTTCGAACCATTCTCTTAAGCTGCAAAGAAGAATTTTTCCTTATGCCTGTTTTCCTAGAGATTCCTTTTACTTTTATTAACTCTCCATCATTGTTTATGTAAGTAAATGTTTTATCAAAGCAATTCAAGACCACCCTATGCTGTTCTAACCAATCCATACCAATTAACATATCATATGAACCTAAAGGTAGCACATTGAGCTTAACAGAGGTTTCAAACTAATCCATAGTTACTGCACAATTCTTAATAAAGCTAATTAGTTTTCTCTTTGCACCAGTAGCTAACTGAACTAACCAATATCTTGCAAACTTTTCAACTGAAATCTTACACTTTTCTACTAAATTAGGAGAAATCTATCTTAAACTAGCTCCTGGATCAATTAAAATAAATATAGGTATTTGATTGATCTTACCTTACGCTTCCACCATGGAATTTTGATAATCTGCTTGCTGGTTCTCCAATGCTACGTTGATCCTGGGCATTGTCCTTTCTTGATCACCAACAGTCATCTCCTCCTGTATTGTGTGTATGTTGCTAATAGTCTTCTTTCAATTGGGGAAGACTGATGCATAATCTAGACAATTACATTCCCAACACTTTATGGGTTCATTTTGTTCAAAATTCTTTGTATAGTTACTGTGGTTGTTAGCAGATTCCTTATTCCTTTTATTGTTTGGATTTGTCTATGAATTACCTTTGTTCCCTTGGAAATTTTTACTAGGAAAATTTCTGGTATTACTATTCTTAAAATTTCGATTAGGTACAAAATATTTCTTTTTTTGTTCAAAGTTATTATTTCTTTTGGCCTTCCAGTTATTCATACTTTCTTTTTTACGATTCTATTCATAAAATAAATTCACTTTCTCATTGCTTCTTCTAAAGTTTTTGGATTGTCATACTCAATTTTGTCTTTTATATGATAAGGTAAACATCTGAGAAATCTTTGTACCTTAGGTTTCTAGTCCACAATATATGCACATACCTGAGCAGACTTAGAAATTTACTATTTAGTTCTTTCATATTCATTGTTCACAGTTTCAGCTCGTAAAATTCCTTAGCCCTTTCTTCATAATATTGTTCAGATAAAAATTTCTTCTTGAAATATTTCTTAAATGTACTCCAATTTATATTTTTCTCCCTTATACCTTTGACTCTTTTTAAGTCCTACCACCATATATCTACTTTTCCTGTAAGATTATAAATAGCCATCTTGGCCTTCAGTTGATTAGAGTAGTTATAAATTTGGAAGTATCTCTTCATCCCAGATAGCCAGGATTCTTTTTCTTCCCCTTTTTCAGTTTCTCCATTGAAGGTTGGTGGCTTGATCTTCTTGAATTCCCCAGAGATTTTTTCGTAAGGTTTAAAATTTCTCTTCCTAGTATGGTGATTATATTCACTACTGTCACTAGTATAATGGAATTTTTTCTTATGTGAATCACCATATACTTCAGAAGATGAGCTACTTTCATTTTTAACTTGTTTATTCATTTTATCTTTATGCTAATTACCCATATCTTCTGACTCAGTTCTTTTATCTTTTTCCTCAGTATGAAATCTTTCCATTAAAATCTTATTTAGCTCCTCCTAAGCTCTCATAATCGTCTCATTTTCATTCTTAACCGATTCCATCTCTGTTTTTAGTTCCTTAACTATTTGTAGTAGTTTAGAAGAATTATTACTTATCTCTTCTTGTATAGGTTCTTTTTGAAAATTATTTCATTCAGTGTAAGGAGATCCGTCATCTGCATATTCTTCCAATCTATCCATACCTATGATTAACTCAGAAAACAAAATTTCCTGGGAATATCATTCAAAGCAAAATAACATCAGTATGTTTGTTTAAATTTACTATTCCACATATGCAAGTTGAGCCACATTCAGGCCTAGTGTTTGAACCTTGTACTCTGATACCACATGTAATAACTAAAAAAATCATAAAAAATTAAAACTTTTCATGTGACATAAAATGTCAAAAGTCCTGGTTAAGGAACCACTAATGGTTAGCAGAATAATTAACAGTTTGCAAGAGAAACAAAGATTACATTGTTACAAGGTTCTGTATAACTCAAAACTTTATCTCTAAATACTGTATTAGTACTATTTCAACCTAGCAGTTGCATTTTTAGAGAAAGTAGAAAAGAAAATTGTCTTTTTTTACTAATGCTAAGTATAGTATTGTTTTCTTTTTTCAAGTAGGGGGAAAATTCTTAAGGTGATCGGGGCTTACTTAGATTCTAGCTAACACAATGGGACTGATGGATCTTTACAGGTTTTAACAGGTAAGTGTAAGTTCCAGTAAAAATAATATTTATATTTAGGTCAAGAAGATACTTCCCTAGCATGAATATGATGCTAGACTTAGAAGGTTTAAATGCAGATTGTCTCCATAATAGGTAATGTTGACCTTGTTTATGTCGTTAAAAATTTGTAAGGACGTTGAAAACAAAATTACCTATATATGAGTTAAGAAAATTACATGACCAAATACTATCAACTGTCCTCAAATCATTTGGATGTTTATGATTAAAATTCTAATGAATAGTTGTATTCCTGTTTACTGTAATTGTAATTTAGAGTTTAAATGGAAAGAAATAAAGTTCACATCTTAATGCTTAGATCACTCAACAACGTTTAATGTCTATCACATTTACCCTTGTTCTAGGGTTCAAATTAAATGTTTTCCTCAAAATAAAAACATACCTATAATGACTCTGGACTGTATATTCATGGATTAGATGTTTAGAGTTAAAATTGAAACTCTTATTTCAATATGAGATATCGTTTTACTTACGTCCCCAACTCCATACTGCATTTGGATTGAGATTTTCTTCCTAGCTGAAAGAATGCCTTTTAAAACTTTTATAGTTTTTATCTCAATTGTATTTTATTTGTATTTTACACCTTGACTTCCTGGTGTACCACTAGCTATAAACTATACCTGTTTACAAGTTTGTTTAATTAAACTGTTGAGATAATTTTGTTGATTAACATACTATAGGAGATCTTGTTTTTTCTTGGTCCTATTTAACCTTTTGATTCCCAACTCTAATAAAGTCAAATGGCTACCTTTAGATCTCATTTTTATATAGTTTAGTATACAATATATATCTTTTAGCTATATCAAACATAGTTAGCAAAATAACTTGATTTATAAAATAAACCCTAGAAGAATATCTATGTCTTAATCCTATAGTTATTATACTAAGCATGGAAATATTTCAAAGGTAAAATATTATTGGAAATCATAGCAATTGCATTGATTTAATGGTTATAGGATTTGATATGTAATTATTTTAAATGCATATTCAAAACTGCATACGTGACTATATAGAAGTTACCCATGTCAATGACAAATACAGAAGGGCATGTGGAGGATCAAACCAATGGTTAAGTTGACTTTGGTTTTTTCCCTAATCTTCATTTGCAAGAGAGCGAGGGTTTCTTGTCTGGAGCGACCGAGATGTGAGCTTGTGGCCACCGTTACTTCATGTTGACTTCTAGGTTTCCCATTTCCATTGTTAGATAGGCCTCGTGAGAAGTAAATACTGGTTTTTATGTGTTTTAGGACTGCTATAAAGAAACTGTGTGAGTGAAAAATTGTTTCCTTCATCGATTTGAAGACTGAGGTTGTAATTCAGACAAAAAAAGAGTGGACAAAGTTTGAATAAGAGTGTTCTTCATTCTAGCTGGAGTGTTGCTCATTTCCTTTGGATTCATGGCTTAAGGTTTTAGTTATAACCAGCATACACAACAGGATTTGAACCCGAAATCTGATGACAGAATCTGACGACATCTGACGTATCGCATGGATGTGTCGGACAGTAACGATGAAAAGTACTGATATATACATACACACACACACACACACACACACACACACACACACATATATATATATAAAACCACAACCGTTCGGGCACGATATTTCTTCGCGAAACAAAGAAACCAATCAATAATTTCATGGTGGAGCCGATACAATATACCTCCACATCCGGAGGTCACGCAGAGGAGGTTTGCTGGAGGTCACGCAGACGAGGGTTGCTGGAGGTCATGCAGAGGAGGTCGTTGGAGGTGCTACCGGAGGTCAAGTGTATTTACGCAGAGGAGGGTTTTCAACGGTTAGGGTTTGCAGAGGCATAGGATTGTTTGGTTTGAAACAATCATTCAGGTCCCTCTACAATCAACCATTTTAGTAGTGCATGTCATCTGCACTGACTTTCGGCCAGCTCCGCTTCAGCATTATGTTTTTTTATTGGGGTTTTTGAGATGTATCTCATAGGACTAGCACTACAGATAACAATACTATTGTGTTGTCGAATTCATAGAATTACAGTTAACAGGATTTCATGGGTAATTTGCAGCCTAAGCTTCTACATCATTTGAGTGTACAAATTGCCATAATTGTAGTGATGACGTTGGTCTCACAGTGGATGGAGAGATTTTTGCTTCTTGCAATGAATGTGCATTTCCAATCTGCAAGATGTGCTATGAGTACGAGCGGAGTGAAGGTAACAAGTTTTTCCCTCAATGCAAAAAGAGATTCAAACTCCATAAAGACAAGTGCTCTGGCTTATTTTGGGCAATGCCAGTTTACATAGCTTAGATCTGTTTAAATTTCTGCATAGTAGTATTTTTCTTGAGACTCTACAATGTTGAAATATTGTAACTTCGAAGAATATTCTATATGTATTTCTTTGTGGTCCCTGATGGTCCTACCGGGAGAACCACTTGTATTACTTTGTACCCCAATGCTCCTAATCGAAAGAACTAATAAGAGTCATGAGGCACTCCCCTCTAATTGTAAAGGTGGGTCATTAGCACCCCAGTGTGGTTACTTCAGCCTACATGTGTAACTCGAGCCTACATGATTAACTCGAGCCTACATGACAAATGAGTTAACTTAAGTGAATTGATGAATATAAATAGAGTTGCAGTGCTCCTCATTTGTAACACACACTCTCACTTGAGTAGCGCACTTGTGGAGGAAAGAAGTAGCTGGAGAAGGAGGAGGATCAGGTTTTTGATCTCCTTGTTGGTTTTACCTTTTTACCTTTTTGGGGCATCTATATTAAGGAATCTTTTGTTGGGTTTTTCCCTTTAGGGTTTTCCCAGGGTAAATCTGTGTTGTTCTTGTGATGCTGTTTCTTTCAGTGACCCTGTTTATATGCTTTTGTTATGAAAAATGAAATGATATACTGATGTCTTAGCTAAGCATATGAAAATTCAACATGGTATCAGAGCTAACCTGAATAGGACAGCTTTCACAATCTATAGAATCTAGGGCTTCTTACTTTTTGGTTCTCTCTCCACAATCAATCAGAAAAAAAATGCTAGGCTGACTCTCCATTGAAGGGTGCATCTTTCTGTCGAAGCGGAATTCGATTTCGAGCATTTTTAGTCCTCGATGCGGGAAATTAGGGCTTATTACTGAAGAGGAATTTTTGAGTGAGCCTAACATAGGATTTCTCTCCTCATCATAATTGAAGTTTAGATACCTGGATCAAGATTTTTGGTTGGGTGAAACTCTGGGAAAGTCAAACCCTAGTTTGACCCCGAGCTAGAAAAACCCTAAATATTAAAAATGCTACGTTTTGGTACATTCGCTATATACCAATATTGGAGAAGGATAAGGAGGTAAAAATTGCAGAGACCGAAGATAAAATCCTAATGTACATTGTTTCCAAAATTCCTCCTTAGATTCGCTATATTCTGGGAGATATGATCCGTTAAAGTTAGGGTTCCAACCTCCTTCAGAATTCATCCCTAAACAAGACACCTGGGGAAAATTGCTATAGCGTGGGCTACAAAGGTCCAAATTAAATTCCTGAAGATTTTCTAGAAATGGAATGGATTTTACATTCTGTGGTCCTAATTTTAGAACCCGAAGATGAAACAGCAACACAAGGCAGGCTGTACAACTTTGCCATTTTGAACAGTCCTGAAACAGGTCACCTTTGGAAAATGATCATAAATCCCAATTGGTGAAACCAATTTTGATGAAACGTATGGTGTTGGATTAGGTAAATGTGAGGTTACCTCACTGAGAAATTGCAGACACAGAGGAGCTATAATTTCGGATATATAATAGAAGTAGTGATAGATATTTATGTACAAGAAATTTGAAAACTAGGGCTTCCTATTCCGAGAGCTTTCCTCCATTGTTTTCAGAAAAGGAGTACATTGGACAGCTGCATTTGAAGAGATCTATCTTTATATCCAATTATATCTAAAATATTTCAATTTTTGAAAATTAGGGTTTCTCTGACAAACCCTAGATCAGTTGGCTCCGAAATTAGGACAGACACCTCAAATCGGTAAGATCTAATCTTTTGCTATTTGAATTTGAGGTTCTCATTTCAAAGTGATATATCACATCAGCTTGTTGATACGATTGGTGAAGTTTACAACTTCCAAGCATGGAAGTATTTGATCTCTATGAAGAAAATGAATTGGACACCTTCATGAGTAGAGAGGCCCGAGTTCCATACGGAGATGAGGCTCAAAGCCTTACACAAGAAGAACTTGATCAAGGGCAAGAAGATCATTATTGGTTCAATCACGGATCAACTTGTACCACAAGTGTCATCCCTAAAGACATCAAAGATGTTTGATTCCTTGATCAAGCTATTTGAAGATAAAAACATAAATCAGAAGATGGATTTAAGAAAACAGTTGAAGAATGTGAAGATCCAGAATGCAGAACATCTTGAAGTAGTAGAAGAAGAAGCAGAGAATGCAGAAGTGGTGATAGCCACCTTGAATGGCCTCCTAGGATCATGGGATTCATTCATGCGAAGAATGTATGCCAAAATGAAGTGATTACTTTCAGTTGACTTCGAGAAGAAGAAGAAGCTCGACTCATAAGAAGAGAAGAAGAAGATGGGAGCAAATGAAGATCAAGCTCTGACCATTCAAAGAAGATCCCTCAAGCGATGAGGAATGTGAAGAACTCAATTTTTGAAGAACCTCTTATCCATCTTATCATTTAAATAAGAAATGATCATGTCATGAATGAAGAAGATGATGAAGTAGAATGATCAAGATGGAGTTTACCCATGAAAAAAAGAAAATATAAGTATTCAATTGTCACTTCATGATATTGTTTTGTTATACATTTTATTATAATCAGCTGATGTGTTATGCATGTTTGCATTAATGACTGTATACTACTAATATGCATGTGATGGGTAAGTAGCTCATGGTGCTCTCCATTTCTACTTATCTAGAATGAAGCCGCCTTCATGACATATTGGATTAGTGCACAATCTCAATAATGTCATGATAGAGATGGAAGGCATCTAGAAAGTTTATGTGAGATATGGATGAATGTTGTATTGGATAAACAATTGCATGATGCATAAGAATTTGTCGTTATTCATATGTTTTACAAAATAGTTATAACCATGCAGCTGGCACTTTTGAATTGTAGGGAAGGTCCTGTACAACCTCCTACAAGAAGAATGAGACTTGTTCTGAAGAACAAGTGATGACAATTCAAGATTCATTGCAATAAAATCAGAAGCTCCTAGGGTCAGAGACACCATGACGGAAGAAAGAGCTTCAGAGAGTAGTAGATCCACCTCGAAGGATGAAGACCACCATGGGTACAAGAGATAACTCAAGATGAAGAAAAGAATTCTATGATTAAAGAATAACAGTTGATCATGGGGAATGATGTATACGATATGATTTCAAGACATAAAGGGAAGTACATAGTATCCTCCATATGGATCCACAAGAATAAGTGTACAAAGCAAGGTTCATGATTTTCCTCAGAAAGAATAGACTATGGCATGACTTACTCTATTGACCAGTATATATCAAGCATAGAACCACCTGTACAGAATGAAGAGGGAAGATGATACTCCACTTCAGGGGGAGTGACTACAGAAGATATCTGAGTTCGACATGGTATGACATGATGGATAGCTTCGTGATGGATTGAGACTTTACCAAGAGTAAAGTGGGTTCCAAACTTCAAGGTTGAATGCAGAAGACTAGGATATGTTGATGACCTGACAAGACGAACTCATGGAAGATGTTATGATGAAAGAATACTAGAATAATGTTTGGATATAGTACTCAAACCAGAAAGCAAGAACGTGGTATCTTCGAAATGGATTCACAAGATAAAATATGTTGATGATAGAAGTAAGGAAAGACTTGTGGCTAGAGGTTTCTATCAGAAAGAGGAAATTAATTCTGAAGAGACACTTTCTCCAGGAAGTAACGTACACTTCCTTTAGAACTATCATGGCAATTTCTTCCATGATGAAGTAAAGACAAGCCTTCCTTAATGGAATGATTGAGGAAGAGTTTTACATCAAATAGTCACAAGGATTTGAAGTTGAAGACAAATGGACTCACATATGCAAGTTGAAGAAGGCCGTCTATGGCGTGAAGCAAGCTCCCAGAGCTTGGTATGGAAGAATAGATAGTTTCCTGACGAGCATGGGCCTTGCCAAGAGTGAAGTCGATCCTAACCTTTACTACAAGGTTGTAGAAGATGAACCTATCATCCTATTATTATATGTGGATGACTTATTCTTGACACGGAATGAAAAATAGATCATGGAAAGAAAGAAGAAACTAGCAGAAGAATTTGAGATGAAATACCTTGGGTTAATGCATTATTTCATAGGTCTAGAAGTATGGAAAAGTTAAGAAGGAATATTTCTCAACCAGGGAAAGTATGCGGTAGAGATATTGAAAAGATTCAATATGTTGGAATGCAAAGCCATGGCCACACCCATGGACTCCAACCTGAAGCTGTTAGCTGATGACTCATCAAAGTTAGTGGATGTGACTCACTCCAGACAGATCATTGGGTCATTGATGTACTTGACAAATACCATACCAGACATTTGTTTTGATGTAAACACCTTAAGTCAATATCTTGTTCAACCAAGATAGGTTCACCTAGTAGCTGCAAAACATGTGATGAGATATCTGAAAGGGACTATAGACTTTGGTCTATATTATGATGGTAGCCATGAGTATAGATTGTATGGATACATAGATGCATATTGGGTTGGAATTATCTCAGACAGGAAAATCACATCAGGTAGATGCTTTTGTTTGAGGTCTGCTATGAGTTCATGGTTTAGCAGGAAACAGTCCAGTGTTTCTCTTAGCACAGTTGAAGCAGAATACATAGCAGATTGCTCGACTAAGCTGTGAAGCCATATGGCTTTAGAAGCTGATATCAGGTCTCTTTGACCTGAAGATGGATACTACAATGATTCTGTGTGATAACCATAGTTGTGATGACAAAGAACCCTGTGTTCCGACGTAATACATAGAAATCTGTTATTTCTACATACAAGATAAGATGCAGATGATGATACTGTAGATGCAGATGATGGTGATTCAGTATTTCTATACTAAATATAGAGATGATGATGTTTCATTATTCCCATATTGAAGATATAGATGATGATGATTTCAGTATTCCCATACTGAAGATATAAATGATGATGATTTCAGTATTCCCACACTGAAGATATAGATGATATTTCAGTATTTACATACTGTAGATGCAGATGATGGTGATTTTGTATTTCTATACTGAATATAGAGATGATGATGCTTTCAGTATTCACATACTGAAGATGTAGATGATGATGGTTTGATGATGATGTACTGACGAAGCCTCTTCCACGAGTAGAGTTCAAACACTTTCGAGACAAGATTGGTGTTGTTCGGAAAGACCTTTCTTGAAAGGGGGAGTAGTGATGTTGTAGTGGGATTATATCATCCCTGGTCATTTTCCCTAAAGTGATCTGGAGACCTCGGTCCTCGAGAATGAAGAGGGATTGTATCATCCCAGGACATCTGTCCATAATAGATCCAATGACCTCGGTCCTCAAGAACGTGGTGGGATTGTATCATCCCTAGGCACTTTCCCTAAAGTGATCCAGAGACCTCGGTCTTCGAGAATGAAGAGGGATTGTATCATCCTGGGACATCTATCCATAATAGATCCGGTGACCTCAGTCCTCGAGAATGTGGTAGGATTGCATCATCCTTGGACATCGTCCTGAAGTGATAGGGACTAATTCTCCCATAATCAATCCGGTGGCTTTGGTCCTTGAGAGTGTGGTAGGATTGCATCATCCTTGGACATAGTCCTAAAGTGATAGGGACTGATTCTCCCATAATCAATCTGGTGGATTCGGTCCTCGATAATGTGGTAGGATTGCATCATCCTTGGACATAGTCCTAAATTGATAGGGACTGATTCTCCCGTAATTAATCCAGTGGTTTCGGTCCTTGAGAATGTAGTAGGATTGCATCATCCTTGGACATAGTCCTAAAGTGATAGGGACTGATTCTCCCGTAATCAATCCGATGGCTTCGGTCCTCAAGAATGTGGTAGGATTGCATTGTCCTTGGACTTAGTCCTAAAGTGATAGGGATTGCTTCTCCCGTAATCAATGTGGTAACTTTGGTTGTTGAGAATGTGGTGGGATTGTATCATCCCTGGAATTTAAGTCCAAAAGTGATCCAAAGACTTTTTGTCTTTGAGTTGTGGATTGCAAGTTGTAGCTGATGATGATGATGACATACTGATCGAAAGATTAGATGTTGCTGATGATGATGATGTTCTCTAATCGAAAGATCAGAAGTTGCTAATGATGATGATGTTCTCTGATTAAAAGATCAGAATATGATGATGATGTTCTCTGATTAAAAGATCAGAATATGATGATGATGCTGTTGCTGATGATGATGGTGTTCTCTAATCAAAAGATCAAAATATGATAATGATGATGTTTCTCTGATCGAAAGATCAGAAGTTGCTAACGATGATGATGCTCTCTGATTGAAAGATTAGATTATAATGATGATGCTATTGCTGCTGATGATGATGTTCTCTGATCGAAAGATCAGAATATGATGATGATGATGTTTTCTAATCAGAAGATAAGAAGTTGCTTATGATTATGATGTTGCTGATGATGATGATGTTTTCTGATCGAAAGATCAGAATGCGATGATGATGATGATGTTTCTGATCGAAAGATCAGAATATGATGATGATGATGTTTTCTGATCGAAAGATCAGAATGCGATGATGATGATGATGTTTCTGATCGAAAGATCAGAATGTGATGATGATGATGCCGTATTATCAAAGTGTGTTTATGATGACAGATCAGAATATGATGATGAGTTGATGTTAGAGTATGATGATGTTCGGTTGATGATGTTTCTGATTGAAAGATCAGAGGTTGATGATAATGATGATTTTGATTGAAAGATCAGAGTATGATGATGATGATATTTTGATGCTGATATTTTGATGATGATGATGTTGATTTTTTCATGATGTTTTCAAGATTTTTTCATGATGATGTTTCTGATCGAAAGATCAGAGTATGATGATGATGTTGTTGCTGATCGAAAGGCCAAAGTACTGAAGAAGATGTTGCTGATTGAAAGGTCAAAGTGTTGAAGATGATGTTGTTAATCGAAAGGTGAAATTGTTGAAGATGATGTTGCTGATCGAAGGGTCAAAATGCTGAAGATGTTGTTGATCGAAAGGTCAAAGTGCTGAAGATGTTGCTGCTAATTGAAGAGTCAAGATGATGAAGATGTTGCTGATCAAAGCGGTCAAATTACTGATGATGCTGAAGACTAAAGATTGAAGATGAAGACTACATGATGTTGAAAATATTCCAATGATTTATAGATGTATCACCCTCATGATGTTGATGATGTCCTCTATCTCTCTCCTATTATTGTTGTTGTTGATGTTGTTATAGAATACCCTTCTCGTTAAGGGAGAGTGTTGAAATATTGTAACTTTGAAGAATATTCTATATGTATTTCTTTGTGGTCCCCGATGGTCCTACCGGGAGAACCACTTGTATTACTTTGTACCCCGATGCTCCTAATCGGAAGAACTAATAAGAGTCATGAGGCACTCCCCTATAATTGTAAATGTGGGTCATTAGCACCCCAGTGTGGTTACTTGAGCCTACATGTGTAAATCGATCCTACATTATTAACTCGAGCCTACATGACAGATGAGTTAAATTAAGTGAACGGATGAATATAAATAGAGGTGTACTGCTCCTCATTTGTAACACACACTCTCACTTGAGTAGCGCACTTGTGTAGGAAAGAAGTAGCTGGAGAAGGAGGAGGATTAGGTTTTTCATCTCCTTGTTGGTTTTACCTTTTTACCTTTTTGGGGCATCTATATTAAGGAATCTTTTGCTGGGCTTTTCCCTTCAGGGTTTTCCTAGGATGAATTTGTGTTTTTCTTGTGATACTGTTTCTCTCAGCGATATTGTTTATATGCTTTTGTTATGAAAAATGAAATGATATATTGATGTCTTAGCTAAGCATATGAAAATTCAACATACAAATTGCTTCCCTGTTTTTTTTAGTACATTTGTTTGCAAGATATTTTAGTGGGGTTTTACTTATCAGGGCAGTTCTTTTAGACCTGTTATGGATGGCTTTCAAGTGGGATTCTCTCAGAATGGCGGACATGGGACCTGCTCTGCAAAAAATGAGAGTTTGATGGATTTAAGATACACACTCAAGAATCTCATTGAATCGTTAATCTCCAAGAACCTATGCCAATAACAATTTCAATATTGAATCGTTAATGAAAGGATCTCTTTACATTCAAAGACTTATTGTTTTCAACTTTGTCACTTTTGAATCCTTATGATAAATGTAAATATTTTGTAATCAATGGGGTTAGTTTTTGGCTTTTCCTCAAAAACATCTAATTCTGACTAGCTGGGAATGGGTTTCTTAAGGATATCTTTTTATTTTGATGAAAAAAATCGTAATTTCACTTCTTGCAAAACAAAATTACATATATCAGATACCCCTGGCATTCAAAATGTAACCTTTCTCAGGTTCTGTGAAGGGGCACTAAGATGCGATATTTTAAAAATGTAGTTTAACTTAGGTCCTCATTTTCATGACCATAGTTTCTAAAATATATATTTTAAGGCAGAGTATTCATTTTTCTTATAATTTGAAAGCATTTAACAAATATTCATGTTTATGATTTTGTATTTTTTAGTCACGTCTTGTTGTTTGAGTTTTTTTATTTGGTTTTTACTTATCCTTACATGTAATTACTTAATACTAGTTCAATTATGTGGTTATTTTTTGACCTAAATTTTAAACACTGCATATTTTAAACATAAATTGTTCCCATTTCTAGCATGTCAGATAACTATTTTTCCAAATGCTTTTTGTAGAGATTGGATTGTAAGTACGAATTGGATCCTTCAGCAAATAGTTTGTTATATGATATTGTGCATAAGGAGATTGAAGAGAAAACAACCAAGGGCTCTTCTAGTTGCACAAATGCTCTACTGTGGCTCACAAGGTGAAATATGGTTTTGAAGCACGTATTCATTTCCTCTTTCTGTATTGTAAGCGACATGCAACAAATATGCTGAATTTATATTAGTAAGCTTCACGCTTGTTCTTTATTTGTTGTCTAACATGAATTTCGCATGCCAACTCTTGCAATGAAATCTAACCTAATTTTACCATTGGACAAGCTTTCTCAAGAATTTTTAAAATTTTGATCTATTAGAAATATGTTTCTTTGCATGAGCCTGTTAATCTATTCAGCTGGAGTGCATTGTCATTTCACCTTGACTTGATAAATCCCCTATATGATTCATCTTTATAATAGTATGCATGATTACAATAGAGTTGGAACTTGTGAGGACTTGGAAACTGTAATTGGCACAAGGTCAGATACCCAGGATGTTTTCAAAGAACACATGACTAATGAAAGCATGATTATGTGGTAGTTTAATTCATTGGATTTTAGTTACAGTTCGCCACGGCCAACCCATATTTTTGACAAAATGTGCTACTTAAAACATGTAAACACAAAGTTCACAGTTTAGGTTTTGAAATTGCAGTATATGATTTGAGTTGTCTGCTTTGAATGAGGCCAACCTTTAAGATTTTGGAAGTTAAAAAATTAAATACCCTTTCGAACAAGACCCTTGCAAGCCAAAAACCTTTTGCTTAGAGTTCATGTTTGAGGGGTTTCTATTATTCCAAAATCACCTAGGACTTTCATTTGATCCTTTTCCTTCCTAGGACAGACCACCACAACTCAAGTAACTATGTGATATCACAAGATAACACAACAACATGTTCCCCACGAGATTGAGCTGAGGTGGTTCTTTAAGGGTTGTAGATAACAGGATACTGAGGGGATTATTAGTTCTTTTGTTAACATCCCGTTATCTTCCATGCTTGCAGTTTGTTATGATTTTTCAATGTTTTCTTCATTTGCCAATATGTAGCTTGAAATTCCATGCCACCATAGGTTAAACAACTATTGCTGTTGTTAATGCTGATTGCTATGCATTCAGTGTTTGAAGTTGCCAGAACTTGATCCTATGATCTGAAGGAAACTTGGATGTAGGTGGAACAACAATCTAAAAAATAATGAAACTTAAGAAATTTGGATTGGCAACTCCCTGAAGTATTTCTTTTGCAAAATGTGCCGCAAAAGGTTCTATCTGTCACTCTATTTGACATTTGGAAACCCATGTAGATATGCAAATTTTCATTTTTCTACTTTACCAGTATAATGGGTGACACCCATTTTCTTTTGTCTAATTGAATAATAACTTATGTAACTTGTAGATTCTCTAATTCTTCTTTTGCTGCCTTCTTTTTCTTGGGGTTCATTTGAACAACCTTTTTCAAATTGATTTAACATATGGTTGTAGCTGAATTTTTAAGAACGTGAAAAAATCATGGTAACTAAAGGGGGACTTGTCTGCAAAATTCTTTGAATAATGAATGTGCTCAATTTTTCTTGGTCTAGACTCCAGACTCCATCCCCTCCATCTCCTAGTTTCATCTTTTTGTAAGTGTTGTTGTGTAGTCTCATTAGAAGTCTCAATATTTTGTTTGTTCTTTTGTAAATATTTCTTACATGAGCTCAACATTTTCTTTGTGTCAGTGACTCAGTCCCTTTCTATAGTAGTGCTGAATATGCAAATAGTATGCTTCCCTCCCATCATCCTAGCATCATTGACTCCCAACACAAGGCCATTTGGCCATCATTTGGATGTTTTGGCCACCTACAGGACAGTCTCGATATTTATTGTCATAACACTCTTCTTGCATCCCTATCATTTTTGCAACCTACCATTTAATCCTCCCAAAACCACCCTAACTTATCCTCTGATATTTCCCTCTAACAACCATCCCATTTTTCCCTTAGAAAATCACTAAGGATTGTCATAAGAACATCTTAATTGATAGAAAAATAAATTGCTTGACAGTCCACTTAGCTTCACAAATTTCCATTTGGAGTTATTGTCATTTACATCTTTATTTGGAATTTCACTCTAGAATTGGCAACCTACGAACAAAACTCGGGACTATCTATTCAAAAGCAACCTTCATCCATACTCAGAATTAACTTGACAGTGGCATACAATTAAGACCAAAACTTGTTTTGATTTCAAAGAATACACCTTGGTGATTTCACACTCCTTCTCTTACCACTTGTCTTTGATTTGAAACATTTGATTGAGCAATGATATGTTACATTCTGCTTGACTTAAAATACTTATGATTTTGACAGTAACATGATAACATTCACAACCTTGGAAATTACACAAAGAAGATTTAGATTTCCCTTTAAAGATTTGGTTAGATACACTTGTTTGGGTTGTTGATATCATTGGTTGATTGAAATTTCAATTTGGATCTGTCATCATATATTTAAATTAGGTTGGAAGTAACACACCTGCTCCATCATTTGTTGGCCATTGGCATTTACATTTCAAACTTTCTTATCATTTGGTGAGGCAGGAAATTTGTGTTTCAAGATTGAAAATTGTAACTTGTACTTGACTTTGCAAGAGAAGAATATGATTTCCAGCTTCACAAGTACATAGTAAGAATATGAAGTTTCCAGTCAACTTAATGGCCTAAATGGCTGTCCCAAAACAAATTTCAGCTTGCAAAAGGACAAGACACTTTAGTATTTATGGACAAGTATCAACCAATTGCTTTGAAGCTCAATATTATCACAACAAATGGACTGTCAAAGTCAAGGTACATTCCATCAAATGTAAAATCTCTATGATTGTCCATGCAATTTCCATCCAAATAT
>LPNX010364000.1:0-15391 GCA_001517045.1 Pseudotsuga menziesii | reverse complement strand
AATCATGCCCAAAATGTAGATTCCATCTCTTGAAAAACTATTGATAATTAAGCTAAGTGCAAGAGCTTCTTTAGATGGGTATGATTAAATGAATAAGTGACAGAGCCCAACTATATAGGGCTGGAAATGTTTGCAAGATAAACAGTACTCTTGGACTGTGTATGTTCCCTTAGGGTATGATGTTGAGGGGGTTCTAGGTCCTGCGTTAGGGAGTCATATTGTGAAGGGAATAGGTTAGTGTTGTAGGTTTGAGATAGGATAAGAAAATGACATCAAATGGCTTCCCCTCTATAAAATTACAGTCTGTTATAAGGGTAGATCATTTTTTCATTTGAAATAAATGGTGTGATTTATACTATATAGAGCACTAATATCTTTAAATTCTTAATAAACATCAGTGCTTGTAAAGAAAATATACACACCTGCAGAGGTTTTAAGGATATGATTACTTGATAAATGGAATTTCATCCAGAAGACTGTACCTAAAGTAGTACTCAACCAGCTTATCTTGAGCACTTGAAATAGATGGAAGTTTGGAACCATTCATTACAATGAGAGTGTTTTGACACTTGCAATTATGTTTTCCTACAATGGTTATGTTGTTGCCAGTACTATTCATGGTATTGGTAAAATAGATTTTTTATATTGTTAAGATAAGATAATACTTTGATCCGCCTTATCAATTATAAAAGATATTTTGATTGATCATATGACCTACATCATCAATAGATGAAAGAATGATCCAATTAGTAATTTGAATTCTATTAGTGAGAAGCCCTGGATGAGTATTGTACAAAATACTAATCAAACATATGCAACATGCCGGCATTATGAGTTTATCAAGGTCAGTTAAACAACTATTAGGCCAAGTATGATAAGAACTAACTGGAAGAAAACTATCATCAAAACATTTCCAGTCATTATGGAAAATATGAGTAGTAGACACTTAGGAATTTTTTTCAAACAAATAGTCACCCAATCCTGCAACAAGTGGCAATCTATGGTTGATACAACTCCTAAACAATTTCTAGAATTCCTTTGTTGGTGATTGTCATAGGACAAATATTTCTAATCCATTTACCAATTACAAGCAATCTTTGTCATAGGGAAAAGAATTCTACACTTCCTTTGCTTGTAATTTGTAATAACCCCATTAAGTTGGGATCACTTAGAATACTAGGCAATATTGGGACACAATATTCCACAGAAGATGGACGAGAAAATGGCTCAAATGAAGACTAGACTAAAGGAAGATAAAAAAAATTTAAATAACTATAACAATACAAAAGGGGACTTACTTCCCTATAGTTGGTTTATTGGTGTCTCAAGCCCATCTTGATGAAGAAATGGTTTCCTAGAAGATCAAGTTTAAACTCTTCCTAGATAACCAGTTTCAAAAAAAAAACCTATAAAGATAACCAGAGGGTTTTTATGTTATTAGATAAAAAGTTTAACATGTATCGCATGCGCTTGTGAAGACATCATGAATAGAATCACAGTAGTTGTTTCCAGATAGATAAAAATCCTTTCAAGTTGTTGGTGACACTGAAGTTTTTCCTTGTCTGTAATGTCTGCATCATTCCTAATTTCATATCTAGTAAATTGCTTGAGAACTACCTGCTGCTGTTTGGTGACTCGCTCTCATAGCTTGGTGGCTTGTTTCGGCAGTTAAAGAAACCTCTAATCCTAGAGCTTCATTATGGGCCCTATTTGAATTAGAGCTGAGTTAGAGCTAAGTCGGAGTTGGAGTTCGAGTTTTAAAACATTTAAAACAACTAGCTATGACTGAAAAACACCCAAACTGGTCCGAATTGGTTGGTTTTGATAGCTTCGAATATAAATATGACTCTTAGCTTGAAATATTTTTTTCACTTCGCCATTCTCTATATCTAAATTAAATTCAGTTATAACTGTTCCATATTTCCTTTTGAGTTACCACTCCTTTTGTTTATAAGCTTGCCTTCTGCAACCTTCACCTATGCTATATCATTGTTTTTCCCAATTTAGTGGGTGATTGTACAAACAATAATGTAAATAGTAAAGACAAAAGTAACTGCAAAATTAAGGGTTATAGAACTCAAATTAATAGTGAGGCAATGGAATTTTAATAAAGTTAGCAATGAAAAGTAATTTGGGGAGTTACCAGCCTGTATACTGGTATACAGGGGATACATCATGAGTATAGAGGTATATACTGGTACATAGACATGAGTATATACCATATACTGGTATTATTTTTCATGGTATTTATTCTCCATCCATGCTCTAATAATTGGGGATACATCATACACTATTAAACCCCAATAATAGAGGCATCTCTATGTAGGTCAGAAATATGGAAAACATTGAGGGAAGATTGATTCCAAGGCAGAGGTAAGGTTCCTTTTTTCCCTTTCTCTACAGAGAACACATAGCTAATCCATTGAGACTCTTGAATATGGTGAATCTTCTAAGACATAGAAAAGGATTCTCCCATGCTCCAAGTATGGGGAATATATCATGAATTTTTGACCCGTGGTAATAGAGGCTTCTTCGTGTAGGGTAGAGAAATATTAAAAACCATTGATGGGATTGATTATGAGGTGGATATAAGCTTCATTGTTTTTGGTGTCTTTGTGCAGGGAAGATAAATATAAAAAAACTATTGTTGGGATTGATTCTAAGGCGGGGATAAGCTTCCTTGTTGTTCCTTACTATTGAAGAGGAAAAACAGAGCTAATCTATTAAGACTTGAATATGGTGAAGTACTAAGCCATATAAAATAAGGTAAAATGAGTGACTTTTTCCTTCTTAAATATGGTGGGTCTCCCTGCTATATTTGCATCACTTTTCAGCCAGCCCGTGGAGGATAAATTGACACAGGTTTTCACATTGCAAATTAACATTCATTTGTCATGAAATCTGCCCCAGGTTTTCCACATTCCCCTTATTGCAACTATTTTTTTTGGTGCACTTGAGTCTGCTGCCTCAATCGATGATTTAGGTATTACATCTTGCCCTTTTGTCTTTGTCTTGGATTTTTAAGTCTTGATGCCTATCTCATAATTTTATAGAAAACTTTTGTTAGCCAGATTTGTAGTAATGGAACCAAATCTGGAACCTGATGACGGGCTGAGCTACTGAGCTTGAAACATTGAGAAATTAAAACCTTACACTGTGTTTCCAAAATTCTGAAGTTGATTTGTAGCTATGGAATCAGATTGTATTTGGTTGTCCAATTTTTATTCTTTTTTGGCTTGTATAATTATGAAAGACAAAAAACACTATTAGATGCTTCTTAATAGAGTACTATTATATGCTTCTAAATTAGCAACATTAGATTTGGAACCATAGGAGTGGACAAGGATTGTGGTCTAGCATGTGAATTCTCTTTAGAATCTCCACTTTGTGCCAAATCTATAGATGAAGAACCTGTACACCCAGAAATCTACTCCACAAGGCCAATTCCTTTCATGTCATATCCAGTTGCCAACTTCTTCTTACATCATGCAATGTGCTTATCATAGCTACCTATAAGTATCAAATTATTTACATATAGCTACCTAGATTCCATCTATGTTGAATCCTCTTTCAAATAAAGAGACCTACATATCTTTGGTCTTGATGATGTATTAAAACTTAAACACATCCACCAAAATATATCAAAATACAATGATATCTATAGCATATCTCAAAGTAAACTTGCCACTGAATACAATTTTTTTTATTTTTAATATACAGTATCCCGTCTCTTATCCGACATTCAATTTCATCCAATCCAACAAAATTATTGTGGCTCCGATGGCAGTTTGTTGTAGGAAATCCGATGGCTTTTCCGTAGGAAATTCGACGGCCTTACCGTAGGAAATTCGACAGCATTTCCGTAGGAAATCCGATGGCCTTGCCGTAGGAAATCCAACATCCGGGCCGTAGGAAATCTGACGGTCGTGCTGTAGGAAATCCGACGGTTGTGCCATAGGAAATCCGATGGCCTTGTCTTGGTTGTCGACTATCCAACATTATGCGACCGATGAAAAAAAAATTGAGGGTGTCAAATACCCGACAGGTTAGTGTCGAATTTCAGACATGGTAGCCATCGAATTTTGGCCTCAAATTATGTAGTGATATTCAATTCGTCTAGGGTATTCCTTTCCCATGTGCAATCGAGTTGCTCCAACTGCTTGCGTTCACAACTTCTCCAATGATAATCTTATCAGGTAAACTGTCGGTCAAGTTCTTTAATGCATGAAAGTTATAAATTTCAAAAACATTTAAATACTGTGGCTAATACTTGTTCTTCTGTGTAGGTTCCTCTTACGGAAAATGGGGTTAGCTGAAAGCACCACTCTCCCATTCATGGCCACACAAACCTTGGTAAGCCTTAGATTGCACCAATGGTTTTTCTCCTGCAATGAGTTATGGTGGTTGGAAGATGAGGATATTTCACTATCGGTTAAGGACTCAGCTTGGGTTTTACTCTTAGATTACTTCCTGTTATTTTGTTTTTATATTAAAAAACCTAAAGGGTATTAAGTGCAACAATATTGAAGGCTATTGCAGCCGTTACCTAGAGTTTACTTGATAGGGTCTTTATGGCTTGGATGATGTAATATTTTTGCTTAAATTTTTAAAAACTCGGCTCTTAGCCGTGACAATGTTACTCGACCTCTACCTAATTACTTAAGTTTTAAAGGGGTTTTTTAATGAAAATAAAAGACTGTTTTCTCAGTCGGGACTTGTAACCAGAAAAGGGTTATTAGTAGCTATAAATTTTTACGTTTACTCTTTTCTATTTTTAAAATAAATTGTAGGATTTGTTTTTGTGCAGGATTTAAGCGTCAACTGAAATTTATAAAAGGCCTATGATCCACTACGCTACTTTCTATTTTGTCTCTTATTTAAATCATTAACAATGTTATTTAATTTTTGTGTTATCCTCTAATTTAAATGTTTTGCAGTAATTATATTATTGGAACTTTTACAGTGTTATTGATTAAATTTAGTACTCTATTTTTGCTCAGAAGGGTTATTATTTTGAATACCCTATAGTTTTGTAATAAGATAGAATTTACAGGAATAATTTTGGTTCTGTTTTTCTATTTTTACTTTTTATAAATAATTAATTACAATTGTTAAATTTTATAAAAGTATTAAGAGTATGAAGGTCTATATATAGGGATAAAACCTATCTTTCGATAACCTTAAGTAAATATTTGAAGTTTAAAGTAAAAACATTTGTTTTTAGTGCAAAATGCAAATTGAACTTAGAATAACTTATTATAAGAACTTATGGAGTACTATCTAGGTTCAAACCCTAAGTACTATTTTTTATATTGTTCCTATGTTTATTTATTTAACTTTATCTATTGTGTTTGTGTTAACTATTAGTACTAATAATAGTTCTGTGATTAGTATGACTAATAATAATTAAAATATATTATGTTCTTTTCCTGTATTAGATAATACAAATACTTCCAGTAGATAGAGAAAATATTGCTAATTTCTATAATGAATCACATACAAACTATAAAATTAATCATTTTCATTTTTCATTCCGAGTTGATAAATAAATCATCACATCTACTTAATTAACCAGTTGTACTAGAGTACTGCCTATACAAGGCGTGTAAAAATACAGTATGCTAATTTATGTCTATTTAATTTTCATTTAGCAATAATACTACTCTTTTAAACATAATCTACATATCCCTAATTTTATTAATACATAATGCTCTTTTATGCATAAACCCTAACAAAACAATAACATGCATATCTTTGAAAAACTAGTAAATATTTACTGAAAACAGTAAATAAATTATAAATAACCTGAACAAATAAAAAAATGTCAAATGATGAGATAACAATAGCTTAAGGAGGCTGTTCCTCCCAACCTACTTTTGGAGAAAGCTTAGTCTACACTTCCTCAGGACCCCCAAGCCTGTTTCTTGGTCCTCCTGGTAGAGTATTGGGTGGAGGATGTATCCTTAAGGCCTTCTATCACTTGACTAGTCAAATTACAACAGTAATTCAATCCTTCTTATAGCAGTAAGAAATTTAGCCTAACAGCTGCATAAGTTCAGTTTTCAGCAGTTAACCCCTCAAACTCACTTCGATAAGTCCCCTCCATCAAATTTTTCATGTGCACTTCATTCACACGAAATGATCACAATTCTAGAATGAGCAGCCTCAACTATATTCAATGGGAAGTTTTATATCAATGCCCAGGTCTTTTGGGTCAGTTTTACTTAATGAGCCACCTGCTGCAATTCCTCTTTCTTCGGGAATCATGACCACAAATATAGGTAAGTTTCCACCTGCAACAGTTAGAATTAGTTTGAGGATGCTGCCACTTGTCAGTATACTCTCCACCTGGTCTCCTCCATCAAATGACCAGTTAACACTCTTTTAACAGCTTCCCTAAGCTGTTGTCTCATCATTTATTTATTTATTTATAAAATATTTTGAAATACATTAATTATTCTCGACCCCACTTTCTTATCAATTACAAACTTAGCATAAAATATAACATAATGTTCCTCAATAACATTAAATTGTTTTGCAAATTGGGGCATGCAACATCTCCCCTGCACTTCTTTGCAGAGAAAAATCAATGCAGCAACAAGACTGAGAGAGAAAATGAGGGAACATCAAAACCCCTATGGTTTTCACTTTAATTTCCATTCCTTCTAGCTATAAACGTTAAGGCCATCACTTGGCCTAGTACATATCACTTTAATGTCTAAATGCTAACCCAAAACTCTATAGTTCGAAAATTGTCAAGTCGTAGAATGAAAACCATAGGGTTAGTTTTATGTGTGTTTTCATTCGAATAGCCCAAGAGCTTGGGTGTAGTTTTACTTAGGATAGTGTGTGAGTTTAAATTAGCCCTTTCTTACCCTTAGCATGGCTTAGGGTATGTTAAAACAAGTTGGAGATCTTGGAGCAAGGTCAACTACAAAATATTATAATAGTTTTGCATTAGCCCGAGAGCTAAGTAAGACATGGAAGCCATTCTCCAAAATTCATAAGAATATTTACAAATAAATCTAGAACACAACCAACAAGCATAACAACTTTAACCAACATAAAATAAAAGTGACCCAACATTAAATAAAGTACTGTCATCTTAACATTATGTCGTATCATAATATTGTCGCAAAGAGTCATTATGTTCAATGGTAATATAAAAGACACATTATAAGGTTTATATGAGTTTAAATTATTAGTTATACCTTCTAGAGAAATCTTAGTCTACACTTCCTCAGGACCCCCGAGCCTATTTCTTGGTCCTCCTAGTAGAGTATTGGGTGGAGGATGTATCCTTAAGGCCTTCTATGACCTGACTAGTCAAATTACAACAGTAATTCAATCCTTCTTATAGCAGTAAGAACTTTAGCCTAACAGCTGCATAAGTTCAGTTTTTAGTAGTTAACCCCTCAAACTCACTTCGATAAGTCCACTCCATCGAATTTTTCATGTGCACTTCATTCACACGAAATGATCACAATTCCAGAATGAGCAGCCTCAACTATCTTCAATGGGAAGTTTTATATCAATGCCCAGGTCTTTTGGGTTAGTTTTACTTAATGAGCCACCTGCTGCAATTCCACATTCTTGGGGAATCATGACCACAAGTATAGGTAAGTTTCCACCTGAAACAGTTAGAAGTAGTTTGAGGATGCTGCCACTTGTCAGTATACTCTCCACCTGGTCTCCTCCATCAAATGACCAGTTAACACTCAGTTAACAGCTTCCCTAAGCTGTTGTCTCATCATTTATTTATTTATTAATAAAATATTTTGAAATACATTAATTATTCTTGACCCCACTTTCTTATCAATTACAAACTTAGCATAAAATATAACATAATGTTCCTCAATAACATTAAATTGTTTTGCAAATTGGGGCATGCGACATCTCCCCTGCACTTCTTTGCAGAGAAAAATCAATGCAGCAACAAGACTGAGAGAGAAAATGAGGGAACACCAAAACCCCTATGGTTTTCACTTTAATTTCCATTCCTTCCAGCTGTAAACGTTAAGGCCATCACTTGGCCTAGTACATATCACTTTAATGTCTAAATGCTAACCCAAAACTCTATAGTTCGAAAATTGTCAGGTCGCAGAATGAAAACCATAGGGTTGTTTTATGTGTGTTTTCATTCGAATAGCCCAAGAGCTTGGGTGTAGTTTTACTTAGGATAGTGTGTGAGTTTAAATTAGCCCTTTCTTACCCTTAGCATGGCTTAGGGTATGTTAAAACAAGTTGGAGATCTTGGAGCAAGGTCAACTGCAAAAATATTATAGTAGTTTTGCATTAGCCCGAGAGCTAAGTAAGACATGGAAGCCATTCTCCAAACTTCATAAGAAGATTTACAAATAAATCTAGAACACAACCAACAAGCATAACAACTTTAACCAACATAAAATAAAAGTGACCCAACATTAAATAAAGTACTGTCATCTTAACATTATGCCGTATGATAATATTGTCGCAAAGAGTCATTTTGTTCAATGGTAAAAGAAAAGACACATTATAAGGTTTATATGAGTTTAAATTATCAGTTATACCTAAGTCATATTATGTCGTAGCTGTTTCATTTATGTTAAGCGCATTTATGAACATTATATGAATACTTTTATCTTCATAATTACAAATAGAATTATACTTTTCTTTTTCTTTTACAATTTTGGAGATTGTACAATTCATTTAAATAATAATAAAAGTATTATAACTTATACAATCAAGTTAGTCAAAGTACTAAGCATCGAGTAAGATATATATATATATATAGGAGAAATCATTGATAAATTTGCAAGTATTTACATAGAAAATAACATAGCTAAAACCATATAGATTCCATAATCAAACTAATGTTGAATTAGTATCTAATCAGTATGATAACAAAATCATGTTTATAAACAAAACCCATCAAATCATAAGAAAAAAGCTACAGGAATTGCGGAATATTTTTCTCCATATTAATTTATCGAATAATGAGAGTAAACTTACGAATTCAAGATCCTTTAATATATACTATAAATCAAGTTTTCCTAATTATATCTTATTACAGACTCGAAGAGTCATTTTAATAAACAATATTAACACCTAAATACAGGGTCATAATTCTATATCGTGGCTACCCTATGTTGTACAAAACCTCGATCTAATACATTAGATCATGCTATAAGTCACGGGATTGAATCCCTCGAAGTTTATAATCTAAATTATCAGATTGAGGATCCCTTTAAAAATTAACCAGCAGGGTTTAAACAACACGAAAATAGTCCAAATATACAATTGACTGATACACCATCTAATACATTATTTATTATAATAGTGGAATCGACGTCATGGGAAAAGTCCACATCATGGATTCCAAGCTATAGTACAATATAAACATCCCACTATAGCATTTAAACACTCAGAATATAATTAAATAAAAGTGCAAATCAGTATACAGAGGTAGAGCCTCGTTTCCCTTTTATGCTGGATATCATTACTTACGAAGATCTTGGGATCGAGTCGCATAAGGATTTTATTTCTAAAATACATAAAATTAATTAAACACAAATAAGCTACACACACACACACACACACACACACACACACACACACACACATATGAAATCAATAACTTATTACAGAATCAAATGCATACTATGGATGTAACCCCATGTTATATGGCTGCCACTATTTACAAACTAGTCTTACTCATCTCTTAAATGATCATAGACCCTACGGGATTAACCAAGTACACAACCATTCATACTATAAGATTCCCATAAGCCATGAATGGTCGACTGCAAAAATTAACAAATAATTTTCACATTACAGAAAAAATTTATTTACAACGAAAGTATTAAATAAAAAAAATGTGTTTTATTAAAAAATTCTCATACAGCCATAAGCCCATGATGATGGATGCTATAATACATAATATCCCTATACAAGCTTAAATCTTGAACAAAAAATTGCACATGCTCGAAGGCAAGGTCCTCGGTATGGCATCAATTTACATAAGAGAAAATGAAACGATATTTTCAACTACGATAATTAACCGAGGTAAAATGGATGAGAGGCCTCTATATCTCAGGTCAAGCCATAAGGGTTCTTCTGTCACATTCGTTCAAGAAAGAAGACTTACATTTTTCTTTATCATACTACACCCAAGTTTCCAAGTCCTCTTCGACTCCACTTGCAACTAGCATACAACAAGCGTATTGTCATATAATACACATTTGTTTAAAATAACAAAGGAGAAATTCTGGTTAAAGTTAAGCTTAGCATGCCTCGGTGTTTAGAAACGCAGGCCTAGGAGAATTTGACCCTGTTGCTTCCTCTTCATTTTTGAACCTGCAAGAAAAAACCTTAATACAATCACTGCCTAATTGTTAGTTTAATAAACCAGAATAAAAACACTACAGAGTCTTTTTTCTTTACCTAGGTGTGTTGGCAATGAGGTCCATATGTAATGCCCCGGTTTTGACCCCATTACATTAGATGTATATGATGTATATATTGTAATGATCATGGTGTGGAGCTAAAGGCCAAGGCCCCGCCATTGATCGGTAATGCTATGTTTTGGATTTAATTGTCACCGAAGGTCTATCGGGGCATGCGGCATATAATATGTTGGCCATCATGTAAATATGCATCATAATTAATTAGTGGACACAACCAGCTATGGTCGTGGCAACTAAATCGAATGGGGCATGATTTCCTAAGGATAAGGGGGGGGTGAAATATTTAACCTATGGGTCAATGGGGAAAAGCCAAATGTCTATGAGAAAACCCATCAAACTATCAACTACCTTTCTTGTCTTTTTCTCCAATCATTTATTTCTGCCAGAATGTGGTTGAGTTAGTTATTGCATGAAATGGGAAGAGTATGGGCAAAGAAATTCGAATTGGGCAGAGACCCATTTTTGGAAAAACGTGTTCTGACTTCCTTGGCAAGGAAAGTGCCCAAAAATGTATGCCATTCTGCTATGCATCCACGTTTTTTTCCAGTTTCCTCACCATTATCCTTCACGTTGGGGCTTTTGGGACCAGCTGGAGTTTTTCCTGTGTCTTTCATTCATGTTTTTGGTTGCTGGCTTCATTTTTCCCATGGATGGGAGGTCGTTTTTGTAGTGCTGGGGATTGGGTTGTTTTTCCTCACGATTTGGGAGCTGCTGGTGCATTTCCCATTCACGATTTTGTCTGATCCTCCTCACGCACAGCAAGCTCGGATCCATTTACTGCTATTGCCCATGATTTCTTGGAATTGTTGTAAATTCGTTTGAGAGTCATTTTGGCCACGATAGGGCCAAGAATGACTCAGGAATTGTTTCCCTGTTTAAGTTGTAATAGCTAAATTGGTTTCCTGAGTGCAATGGTTGGTCTTTGGACTGTGTGAGGAGTAAGGATTTTGTCTTGGATGCTTGATAAACATGGTGTTAGAAACCACACAGACAGAACTAGAGGGATGGCCTTCTTCTCCATCACCCCTGAATAGCACTGGAAGGGAATGCAGGGCCTGAGGGACTGTGTAGCAGAGAAGGGACCGATTCCTTGTGTTGGGTGTGGATGGGTGTCTTAGAGGACAGGCTAGTTCTGGTGTGGGTATTCTTGGCTCTGTAATGAGCTCACCAGCTTAGCAATTTGCCTTCTCCAACTCCTGGATGGCCTGATAAACCCAACTTAGTTGGCTTGGCTGTGTTTTGGTTACCTTTGGCTATGTGTTAGCCTGCTAGTTCCCTTATTCCTTGGAGAATCATGCCCAGCTCGGGGGTGGCAGCGTTGCTGAGATATTGATGAGCACGCTGGCCTATGGTTGGGTGGAACGTTGCAGCGACGTGGCTGGTTGCGGAGCAAAGCTCTCATAAGATAAGTGATCTTGTGTATTTTACCTCTGCAATTCTATATTTACTGTTAATGAAAATGAAATGAACATGTTGAAATAATGATTGTGTGAATGCATGTTGTTTTCGCTGTGCAAGATGAATTAATTAAGCTGTGTATGATGAACAATTGAATTTGTGCATGTTACACTGTCATGCATTCTTCTCAGCATTCTGTTTTAGCAATTCAGCATTTTATTTAAGCTTGTACATGTTCATGGGCGGTTAGCCCAGTCTGATAAACCTTGGAGTCGCGTCCTCTTTGCCGGTCGGAGGCTCGGGGACGTGACACTAGAGGTCGACTCCTCCTAGAACCCTTATCCCTATGTAGCTTGCTATTCACCAAAGATAAGTTCAGTATTGAATTCAAATAACAACTACTATAAATAATTATTGAAATGATTAAATCGTAATCTTAACTCACTGGTTGAACAGACTAGCTGCACTGCATGAAGCGTTAGAAGGGTTGTTGAGTGCTCTATCCCTAAAATAAGGTCTATCGTAGAAACCTTGAAACATTTACCTCAAGCAATAAACATTAAAATCAGTGAGACCAAAGACAAAAAATGCTTGTAAACGCAGTGAACCAAATCAAGTGCTACGTAGATCAGAGCTCAACCTCCACAATGCCTTTGACCAACAAATAGAAACAAAATGAGAGATAAGGACAGAGTAAAGGCTTTTTCAAACCCTTCAGAACCGCGTAAATCTCACCATCCACCTGTAGGGCAGGGATCACATCCTAGGCTACCTGATGGGTCTTCGCAGCTAGGAGATGTTTAATCTCAATTGAAGGAAAAATTTAAATATCATGACAGTAATCATTTACAATGAAATCATTGTGGATTCAAACCTTGGATAATGTAATAAAACCAATCATTAACCTATTCCTTGAAATTTTGGGTTAATAAATGTGTTACACAAACCTTAGCATATTCTAATTCAACCATTTCTTTGAAAACTCCATCATATAAATGTTTACCCTTATGCTAAAAACCTTCGTAAAATTGGTTGGGATAAAGTACCATCGTGGGTCATGGCTAGACCCATACCTTTTCTAAGGTATGTCATAATGTATGTTTAATATAAAGGCCAATACCTTAGCATTGGGTTAGGCTAAGGTATTTGGACGGGTTTTATAAGAATTAAAAATAAAACATTAAAACCATAATCATATTAAAACCTTATTGCCTACCTAGAAAGATCCTTAAGAAAGTAATTACTCATAAGAAGAAAGAACTGTAAGGAGGTGCACCAAAACCAACACTTGTAGGATATGTAAAGAGTTGTTGTAGAGTAAAAAACATGTGGTTCCATGCCAAGCACAAGTAGGTAAACCAACATTTTTATTCATGTTAGGAGATAGCCGTATGGAGAACCATACTTTACAAAACCTAAGCCTCTCATGCTTAGGGGCCTGTCTTACATACATAGTGTAACTATGTTAAAGCCAAGCCTTGAGAGTAAGACAATTGATTACAAACAAGTAAACAAAGTACATCACCTAAATGAGTATGGCTAAAGGTTCCAGAAGAAACTGGTTATCATAAACATCAGCAAATCCTATCATAAGAAGAAGAACAATAGATATTAGAACCAATGGTAGTTAAACATAGAATTCTGCTAAAGTAAATGTAAAAATAACACATGTAAAAAAAACATTATGTACGATTTTTAGGTGTGTTACATTAATAGAATACGCCAAAGGGGGACAAAAATGGCTATAGTTGTTGAAGAGTATTTGTTGACCCACAAGAGGGAAATACATGTGGTTGAAGTCACTTAGTGAGAACTCAAGATGCAAGAGGCATCATTCCCAAAAATAAGGTCACAACTCTTAGTTGAGTGCTAAAGAGAAGGAGGCTCATAAATGACCAAGTCCTAGGAAAAATACTATATATTAGTATGTCCATGAGTAGCACAGGGATAACATTGGACAGGAATAGGATTTTTCTCTTGTGGTTTAGCGAACAGGCTCGGGGGTTCTAGAGAAAATAACTTGGCTTCTCTAGGAGTTGGTTGGGAGGAACAACTTTTCCACTTTTGTTTTCCAAACATTGGTGTGAGAAGACACCCACCTAGAACAAAATACTATTTATTTTTTATGAAAAGACATTACTTTAAAATTTATTGTAAATTTTTATTTCGTTGACTCAAAATGTTCAAAGGTGAATGCAATTGAATATTTTATTTTTAATAATCAAAAGAAGATACACTTATCCATAAAATATTGTTCAAGAGTGTTCACTCACCCTGTAACAACCCTCTCGCATACCTTAGATCTTTTGTAATTGTACTTGTTCTGGTGAGGAGCTCAAGGCCAAGGCCCTACCAGAAACAAAACCTTGCAGCTTATATAAGTTAATTACCTAAGTGGAAAACTTAGAAGACATAAGACAATGGCACCACTTAACAAGGTGCCGAAAAAAAACCACTAGGGCTAAAGGCGAATGTTTAGGGAGCCACAATTCGAGGACATATTCTTACTTATCATCTTGATAATGGCAATGATAGAGGTAAGGAACTCGCCGTATGAGCGATTCTTACTTCGTTGAGATACCGCATCCTAGTTACTAAGCCTATTATGGCTACGCCATGATGGATGAAGTTGAAGACATCTTAACACCGACATGAAAGAGTCAAGGGTTAAAGGATTAAAAGGGAAAACAAACCAAGGAATTAATGGTTAAAAAGAATACACGTCGTATCCCCTTAATATATATATATTTGGTAAAGGAATATATAATATTCAGCATGCCTCGTTTAATAATTAAATAGTGAAATACCATCCAAGAGACTAATGCACATAGAGAAACACATATGGTACTTGATATATATTTAGGGGAATATGTGAAGAAAGGTATGTATAGGTGTGTGTAATTATATTAAATGGTTATGGGAAATTACCTACGTTGATAAGTAAACATGAGTTAATTAGGATCCCTTATACACTTAACAATCGAAAATGGTCCTAGAGCAGAGGGAGAATGTAATGTACCGCTCATACCTCAAGCAGTTATGTGTGAAAAATGGAAGATTTATACTTTGTTGTTACTGCAAAAAGAGTCTATCCCATTAGTGGCAGATTTTAAAAGTCGATTCAATGAAGCATGTTCAATCAATAATGTCAAACTACAAGTATTGTAAAACAATCATTTGACAACTCGAAATTCATTCTTCTCTATAAAAATCCAAACACGCTATTTGCATCCAATTTGTCAAGATTTATGTTTATAACATAAAGCAAGCTTATTTTGCCTTCGAATATATAATTAAGAAATCCTTTCATGACTTAAGACACACATATACATAAGTCCTAATGCTATGGTAGAATCTTTCATGCATTGTCATTTTTCTTTAGATTAGTGGTTTTCCAAGAAAGGACTTACCTTGAAGTTATGATATAATACATATTTATTTATGGTGCCAATACTAATCTTAGTGACAACATAAGATTTTGTGGTTGAAAGGTTTGACTTCAGTAGAGAGACACTCATATGCATCTGAACACCTACTTCAGTTGCTTT
>LPNX010363986.1:0-10741 GCA_001517045.1 Pseudotsuga menziesii | reverse complement strand
AGTGTCAGTTATATAACTAGCCTTTCTTGAAGCAAGATGTCTTAATGCAAGCTCAATCAGATAATTTCCAAGGACATACTCAACAGATTCATTTCCCTCTCCTAACTTAGTGACATTGTGCTTCATATAAGGCTCTCTTAATATCTTAATCAGGTTTGGGCTGCCCTTCTGAGGTAACCACAAGTGTGACCAATCTGAAGCAAAGTACCCATTTAGTCTTGCTGTCCAATCTCGGTTCAGGATTATCTTAATCAGGTTTGGGCTGCCCTTCTGAGGTAACCACAAGTGTGACCAATCTGAAGCAAAGTACCCATTTAGTCTTGCTGTCCAATCTCGGTTCAGGATCATTCCATAGCCATCAGGTATGTCTTCTACTACAATATCAATGTAATGACATATCCTTTCATTTGCAGACAATCGAATCAGAACATTTTCCATCTCCCCCACTACTTTGACACTAGTCTTGTCTAGTTGGGTGACGTCCCAGATAGTAGGTTTTAGTTGCCCATTAAGTTTTTTGCAAACTGCCAGAGGCATAACATTCATCGATGACCCAGAGTCCACCAAACAATTATGCACCTTATGATTCAAAATTTCAAGAGTCACAAGAAAAGGTGGAGCGCTGGTTTTCCTTGTCCTAGTTAATTCGATCTTTTCTTCCATAGGTTGGTTTTTTGTGGGCATCCCCTCTTTAAGTTTGTCAGCTTTTCCTTCCTCATCATCTTCCACAGGTTTGGCTGGTTCAACAAGTGGCTCTGTTTCCTGTTTACAAGTGATGGCTTTAGGCATATCATTTTTATCATTCACTTCTACCTGCCTCTTGACTTTATCTTGCAATTCTTTAACCTTTAGAAGTATTGCATTGTCCTTAATTGGTAAGTTCTTATCTTTTGTGGTTGTAGGCGTACATTGAGACTTGAGAGCATTTTCTTCTGTGTTAAACAGTGAAACCCCATTCCATAAGAACATTGTATCATCATCTTGCTTCTCTATGGTTTTTTCTTTTCCTCCTTTTTCACCACCGTCTTCAGCCAATTTGGGATTCAGCAACTTATTCATTACCAAAGACATTGAATTCAACCATTGAGGGCAATTCTTCTCCGAGTGAGGTTGCTGGGGAAACATACAGAAATTATCCCCCCCTATTTCTGTTATATTTATTGAGGCTAACTTTGGGGAAGGGATTTTCCATTGGTTGTTATCCTCTCTTTTCGGGTAACGGGGCTCATAAGTTTTCTGAATGTCCCTTCCCTTTTCCAGATCAATTATTTGGTTGGATAACTTCTGCACCATTTTCAGCATTCCCTGATAATCTAATGAGTGATCCTCTCTATACTTAGACAACGATAAAGCTCTTCTATCTGTAGTTTCCTTTCTAGATGGGTCTAGATAATCTTCTACGCTTTCCCTCTTAGCCTCTACTCTTTCGGCCTCCTGATAAGTTTCTACCAATGTGGGTTTGGCCTTCATCTTGGCAAACATGGCCAGCTCAGGTCCTAGGGCTGAGGTAAAATACTCAATTAAGACCTTGTCTGAAGGTCTGTCAATTTCAGAAAAGTTCTTTAAGTATATTGAAAATATTTGAGTGAAACTACATACTTTCTCATTCTTTTCTTTTCTTAACAAACCAAGACCTTTCATTAATGAGGCATGCATTTTTGGGTGGTGTACTTACTTCTGAAAACCTTCTCGAAGGTGTCCCAATCAGGAATCGAATTTATAGGGAGACTGAAATACCAGGATGCTGCTGCTCCTTTCAGGGTGTGAGGGAACAGTCTACAGACCACATCTTCATATTCCCCAGCCCTTAGCCCTTCTAATGCTAGATAAAAACTTTGTAGGTGGTCGTCTACAGCAATCCTTTCTTCGGGGTCGAACTTAGGCAACAGCTTGTCAAATCCTTGAGGTAAGTTATGCAAAGGCGGTGTGAGGTTTAAAGGGGACCTTGCTCTCCATGCTGGTAATGGGTTGGGCTGATTTACATTGATTCCAGCCATAGGCATAGCTACAAGAACAAGAGTCTGAGCAAAGAAAAACACAGGATGAGAACAGGCTTTCTCACTTCACAGGTATAGCCGAAAACTATAAGTACTTGGGTCAGGTTATAAGCTTCAAAATCTGCTGGTAAGGTAGTCTTAGGAAAAATTAATTTTCCATGGCTAGCCATGCACTGGCGGCCCTCCTTCTAGTGCCAATTCTGTTGGGGTCTGGAAATTCGCAGGAGACAAGAGTAAGGGATTCTCCCCAGTCAACGTTCCCAACTAGCCCGTTGACTATTTGGTATAGGGAATCCATCCAATTTGCGGTCCGGCCACCGTAGGTCAAGTAACAAAACAAAGGTTTTACCGGTTGCGGCCCGGTCCACCGAGTTTTTGTATTTTGAATTAACATATGCAAATGCAAATACCTAACTAACAATGCAGGATGACGAGGATGCGGGGAGCATCACAATGTGATGCGCAGGTTCTTACCTCTCGTCTTAGGCTCACAAGCATCTGCATCACATATGCAAGAATGAAATAAACTAACTAACTACCTGCCTATCCATCTATCCCCGGGGAGCTAGAAAATGATTTATTTATGAGTAATGTGGATTATTCATGCCTTATAAACAGAAATTACAGGTAGCTGATATTCTTATCTACAACACATGAAAGATTAAAGATATTTCAACAATCAGATAGCCAATTGTTTATTAAGCAACATACATTACTCATAGTGGAAATCTTCATGAAATAAACCGGAAATCATTCATACAAGAACATAGGTTCAATGAGTTAGAACGGTCTCACAGTTAATGGACATAAAGCTGAAAACAAAATAGTTGCTCTTCAACAAATCCATAGCACAACATTTGAATATTCCACTAAGCTTTCTCCAATAGGCAAACTGTAATTTTCTATTGCAAAAGGAAATAGTTCTTCTTACAATATGTCTTCACCAGTCTCACTGGGAAAAAGCCTCTTTTTCTTCTAAGTCTTTTACATTTATACAAAAAGGGTCAGACTGTTGGGCTGCCCAAAGTGGCCTTTGGGCTTCCCAACCTCTCATCTCCCAACGTTCTATTTTTCTTAAATGTTTTACAAAAATTAGTTACAAATTATAATGATGACCAACCCTTCATGAGGAGGGGCCCACTTGACTATCAAGAAACTTTCTCCACGCTGCAGCCTCATTAGCGATGCCTTCAAAAGTACAAGGTTCTAAAAAATGAATATTTATCTCAAAATTCTCAGCTTGTTTCTTGATAGCCTCGACCCTGGACATACTCAAACAGAGCTGATATTCAAGAAGCAGTATACTAATAGCTGGGTGATCTACTTGGATTCTTAAGATCAGATCATCCATGGCTCTGATATCCTGCACCTTAGCTTCTTCCTCCTGGAATCTCTTCTGTAATAGCCAAAAGACAACCAAAACCCATAAATCGGAAGAAAAGCGAAAAACCCATCCGTAACGGTGGACACCGAATGCAAAAACTCGTCCGCAACGGCGGACAAGGAAATAACCACACCTTCCAATGTAAAGCCAAAAGTCAAAAATCAACCAAAGGATCGGAGAGGAAAACAAAGGCAAAACCAATAATCCGTCCGCAACGGCGGAAAACCAAACCGCAGATTTCTCTGCAACGACGGGAAACGAAAAGGCAACAACATCCACAACGGTGGGAATGTCGATTAACAAACTTTCGATTCAGAGTGGCTTCAAAGGTATTAAAAAATAACGATAAGGCTTGATAAAAAAGGGAAAATTTCCAGCGTTAGAGGGAGATGTAAACAGGTGGTAAACCAATTCAGCATGAGAAACTCTTTCTGAATGGTCCCTGACCAAATCAAAGCATAAATCAAGCTAACCAAAGCAAAAGGAGGGTCCTAAATTTTTTTGGAATTTTGGGAAATTGTTGCAGCTACAACAGAACTATAAGGTCAGAGCCAACTAGAGCAACATGTAGAGGTTGAAGGATCTTGTCATGAGAATATGAGTTAAATTACACAATGTAATGCCTCAAATTTATGAATTTTGGACATGTATAAACAATGTCTAAGTATTTCTAAGTGTTGGAACACCGAGTATGCGTTATTTTAAGGGGGAGGGGAATGTAATACCCCCATTTTGACCCTTAGAGTGGATTGGAATGGTATGTACATATTGTGTATATGTGGTGTATGAATTCTAGCATAGAGTTTAAGGCCAAGGCCCTGCTATTGAATAGTCAACATTTAAAAGGTAGGTATTTTAGATTTTTCCATCCATGTGTTAGTAATCCATGGAAAATTGTAAAATCATGTAAATAATTATAATACAGATAAAATACCAAGGGTTGGATATGGAATCAACTAAAATGAGGGGGAAATGTGTATCCACTAGGGATATGTGAGGGATTGTGGAATTGATCCCTTTTGTTTCAAAATGTCACCTTAATAACCCACCTTTACTTTCGTTGCTGGCATTTAATTTTGTTGTAAGGAAGCAACTGATAAATCAATTCATGAATTTAATAAGCATGGGTAGAGTCCATAAATTTGTATGGTTGGGTATGGGCATGTTTTACATGACCCATAATTCATTCTTCCTCATGGGAATTTGTATTCCATATTCCTTATTCCATTTTTGAACAACAAGATTGCAATTCTGAGCACGTTATGCATTCCCAACTATGGAAAAAATGGAAATCACAACTTGGGAAGAAGTCGCATTTTGAAGTGCCAAAAACACCCAGAGATTCATGTGGGTAGTGAAATTCATTGGGAGATCCAAAGAAATAAAACCCAAGGAAAACTTAAGAGTGCCAAAATCCTGAAAATACATGGGAAGACCCATATTTGTAAGCTTGAAAGTGAAAAATCATGATTGGTAGTCATAGGGCCAGAATTGGGAAAAATACAAGGGTGGATTGAAGTGGAAGAGCGTTCAGAGGATGGAATCGTTTGATAAACCTAGTGAAGGAAATAATCTCCAGATATTTAGTAGCTTGGATCTTTGTATGCCCATCCTGAAGAGCACAAGAGAGAAGGGGCGCCTAAGGGACTATGTAGCAGAGAAGGAGACCTTCGTGTGTGATAGGTATTGTGTGTGCCAAGGATGGATAAGATCAATTGAGATGCATGTAGCTTTGTGGTTAAGCTCATTCGTATAACATTCTCTTTCACGACTCCCTACATGCTTTATAAACGCGACTGTGGGCTAGCTTAGCATGAGTATTTGTTCTTATGGCTATGAATGATCTTGACTAATTCCTCCTTAGTGGATACATAGCCCTAGCTCGGGGGTGGTCTCTAAGTGCTGAAATAATATAGAATGGGAATATACCTACAGTTGTGTGGGATGTTTCTATTCCATAGCTAGTTGCTTGGACATATCCATTTGAAATATAAGTGTTTACAAATATCTTTGATTATAATAAATTTATGTGTTATGAATGATTCTTCATTGTGTTAAATTGAATGCGCTAACCCAACATGAATTGTTCAATTAGTTTCCTGTGAATATCATGAAAATGAGTTTATTTATTTGCATTATTATAGTGATTATGCCTCCAATGAACATGTTGGTAATTGCATGTTGTGTGTGCATTAATATAGTTTAATTTCGTTGTGTTTATATTCATGCATCTGCAAGAACATTTAGTTGTTCATGAATTTGATAATATGGCATTGGGGTTTAAATTTAGCACCCTATATATCATTCATGTAGCCCTCTGTGGGTTAGATTNTTATATTCATGCATCTGCAAGAACATTTAGTTGTTCATGAATTTGATAATATGGCATTGGGGTTTAAATTTAGCACCCTATATATCATTCATGTAGCCCTCTGTGGGTTATATTGATGCGAGGGGATGTTACAAGAGATCTATTGTAAATCCACAAGAATGAATATCAATGAGGATAAATATTCCTGCTACTTTCTCAACTAAGAGGATTGAGTAACTCGAATGCTTTAAAATCTCTTTCGGTTATTGGTGGAGGAAATCTCTTAGAGACAAAAGTATCTAGGCTTTAGTGTCAAGTCAAATGGCTACAAGATCGATAGGAACTAGTTGTTATCTAGAATAGAAGTGAGCCTCCATCTCTGGTGTGACCAATGGATCTCCATGGGAGGACACCTCATTGTAGTAAAATCGATGCTTGAAATGATTCTGATTTATTGGAGATTTTTGGATAGCATTCCAAAAATATTAATCTCTAAAATTCAAATAAAGTGTAGTCCATTCTTATGTACAAGTAAGGAAACTCAAGGCCTTCACTGGACCAATTAGAAATCAATTACTAACCCAAACGAAAAGGGATGGTTGGGTGTAAAGGACCCCATCACCTTCAACAAATCCCTTGATGTAAAATCAATATGGGATTTAATATCAAAAGGAGGTTTATGGTAGTGCATAATAGACAAGAAATATTTGAACCAGGGAGACAAGATGAGTTGGATCTACAAGGAACCAAAGAGAACCAAAAAATGCTCCTCCTAGTGGAAAGCATTAATCGTAGCATTTACGATAATTAGCCAATTTATTGCATGGAAATTAGGTAATGGCGAGCATGTTATCCTTGGAGAAGAGTCAATCATGGGCTATGGGTAGGAGATTTGTCTCTCCCCCGAGTTATTAATACATATGAGGGAAAAAAATATTTTATCTATGTCTCAAATCAAAGATGCGAACAACATGACCATTTGGAAGTAGTGATGGTTTGAAGCTCAATTTTTTGGCATCTCAAATGACCTTTGACTTGAGTTCCATTATTTTATTCAAATTCTATGATGTAGACACTTTCAAATCTATGAGGAGCTAGAGCAACTGGTTTGGTTAGGAAACAAAGTTGAGGGATCCTGTATAATTAAACGGGGCTAGAGATCCCAAGTTCCAAGCCTAGAAGAGTTGAAATGGTGGTATAAACGAATTTGGAAGGTGTGATATTCCCTTAAATGTAAGAGCTTCATTTGGTTGGTGCTTTCTAGTAAGGTCGTGACCTAGAAATTTACAAGAAGAGATTGCTTCAAGGCCCGAGTCGATGTAGTCTATGGAAAAAATGGAGGAAAACACTCTACATATATTTGTGCATTGTCCCTATGACAAACAGGTTTGGAAATATTTGGAAGTTGGATTTTAGTTTCAAAATATCTGGAGTAGTGAGGATATCTCCAATAACATGTAGTAGTGGATCATATAGCATGACCTATTAAAACCCCTTAGTTGTATACCTTTCCTCACCATATGGGGCATCTGTCTTTCTAAGAATGAAGCCATTTTCAAGGATGGCTATATTCCCTCATTTCTAGCATTGGCTCAAATTCTGAGTCTTTACATCTTTTTTCAAAGAAGAGATGGCCATCCCAACCTCGTAAGTGATAGGAGCCTTGATGATATATAATACTTTCTCCTAGTATTTCTTTGACAACACTTATCGGGGACAATAGCACTCTATAGGTAGTAGGGGAATCTTGTACCCCACAGAGAATAGATAGATTTGATGCCCAATCCATGCATTATAAAGACCCAATAACAAATATGAGATCTTTGAACTAAAATCCCTCCTTCACGTCACTAATGATAATGGAGTCCAAAATCTTCAGGTCTAGAGGGACTCCTCTCTAATCATGAATTATATATCAAGAACATATATGTTGGAAGAGAACATGTGGATGGAACTAGGAAGAACACTAAAGGACATCTCCTTGCTTTTCAGATATTCAATTCCATCAAGTCTACTAAGAACACAACCTCCATGAAAATTAAATTTCTAAAGAAGGTCTCTGGGTCTCACCAAGTTGGGTGATCTTCATGAAGGTAGATGAGCAAGGATCCCACATATCTAATCTTTTCCTAGAAAATATCTAAATTACCAAGTTGGTTTTTGCATTCTTTTCTCTAAAGTTATTTTTGTCTAGTTTTATATCACGTGGGATTTGCCTTGTTGAGCAATATATTATCGCGTTCATTCATAAAGGAGGGTTCAATTATAAGGTCAATATATTGTAGGTATTTGGGGTGGTGAATAGGGTTGGGGGGTTTATATGTATTCAGGGGGTATAAAAAGGGGTTTCTAGTAAAAATAAGGAATATATTGTAAAAGTAGGAGTTTTTAATTGGAAATATGTATTGTGAAGGGGGGTCAACAAAAGGGTTTTTGTAAGTAATTATCAATATGTAGTAAAATTGGGGTTATTCTTTAATATCCCATGAACTAAGGCGCTATGACATGGTTTCACTAAGTGAAGACCCCATGCTCTATATTCCCTTCATTATGGAAATTTTTATTAGCTAAAAATTATCCTTCATTAGTCGATGTATTATGTACTAATCTCAAGGATATCAATTTGGTATATTAAAGATAGAATTACTTATTAATGGCAATTTTGCCTGAAGAATGTATTTTTGTTTTTTATGAAATTAAAAAAAAACATAGATTTTATCATAATATGTATAATAAAACATAACTCATCAATATTTAAATATCATTAAAAAAATTAATAAATCTATACATCATTATAATTATAATAAGAATAAGATTAAATGTTATTAAAAATTTAATAAAACCATACATCATTATAATTATAATAATAATAAAATTAAGTATGATAATTACGCCGATAGGTGTATATACCTTAGACTTCTAGGGTGGACTGCCATCTATGATTTTTCATCTACAAACTAGAATGAGACAAGTGCATTGTCCATATTGATTCTATGGGCGTCGTCCAAAATTAAATGAGAATGAGACAAGTGTACTGTCCATATTGATTCTATGGGCATTGTCCAAAATTAATAATTAATAATTTCAAAAAAATAAAAATAGCTTAATTAACATGTTATAGGTACAATTTGCGATAGTTGTAAAAGTTAAAATTAATCTTCAACTATTTGATTATTAGATACAACTACAAGCTTAACTCCATCGATTATTAGATACAACTATTAGCGTAACTCCAATGATTCTAGAACTATTAGCTTAACTTCAACTCTAATAACAGTTATATTGGATAAATATTAGCTTAAGTATTAGATACAACTATTAGCTTAACTCCAATGATTCTACCACTATTAGCTTAAATTCAACTCTAATCAATTAAGGCTTAGTCCAACTGCATTTGGCATCTAGGAGTCTATCTAATGTGCATTCATGTAAGAGTCGAACTCCTAATAAAATCGTTTGAACTCCTAATAAACTCCTCCAAACTCTAATAAATTCTTGCATCTCGTTACGTCGATAGGCATATTTATATTAGAATTTTGGGGTGGAATACCATCTATGATTTTTCATCTACGGACAAGAATGAGACAAGTGTATTGTCCATATAGATTCTATTGGTGATGCCAAAAATTCATAATTAACAATTAAAATAAAATAAAATAAAATAAAAACAACTTAGTTAACATCTGATAAGTACAATTCGTGANCATATAGATTCTATTGGTGATGCCAAAAATTCATAATTAACAATTAAAATAAAATAAAATAAAATAAAAACAACTTAGTTAACATCTGATAAGTACAATTCATGATATTTGGAAAAAATTAAACTTAAACTTAAACTATTTGATTGTTTGTTACAACTATGAGCTTAACTCCATTGATGATACAACTATTAGCTTAACTTCAAATCCAATCTTCATTTTTACTTATATTACAATTGCTGATATTTTAAGTGTACTGTCCATATTGATTCTATGGGCATCGTCCAAAATTAATAATTAATAATTTCAAAAAAATAAAAATAGCTTAACTAACATGTTATAAGTACAATTTGTGATAGTTGTAAAAATTAAAATTAATCTTCAACTATTCGATTATTAGATACAACTACGAGCTTATCTCCATTGATTATTAAATACAACTATTAGCTTAACTCTAATGATTCTAGAACTATTAGCTTAACTTCAACTCTAATAACAGTTATATTGGATAACTATTAGCTTAACTATTAGATACAACTATTAGCTTAACTCCAATGATTCTACAACTATTAGTTTAAATTCAACTCTAATCAATTAAGGCTTAGTCCAACTGCATTTGGCATCTAGGAGTCTAGCTAATGTGCAGTCATGTAAGAGTCAAACTCCTAATAAAATCGTTTGAACNTTAAATTCAACTCTAATCAATTAAGGCTTAGTCCAACTGCATTTGGCATCTAGGAGTCTAGCTAATGTGCAGTCATGTAAGAGTCAAACTCCTAATAAAATCGTTTGAAATCCTAATAAACTCCTCCAAACTCTAATAAACTCTTACATCTCGTTACGTTGATAGGCGTATTTATCTTAGAATTTTGGGGTGGACTACCATCTATGATTTTTCATCTATGGACAAGAATGAGACAAGTATATTGTCCATATAGATTCTATGGGTGACGCCAAAAATTCATAATTAATCATTTAAAAAAAACAACTTAGTTAACATCTGATAAGTAAGTTTCACTATATTTGGAAAAAATTAAACTTAAACTTAAACTATTAGATTGTTAGATACAACTATGAGCTTAACTCCATTAATGATACAACTATTAGCTTAACTTCAAATCCAATCTTCACTTTTACTTGAATTACAATTGCTGATATTTTAATTTTTAAATTAACAATGAGATACAACTATTAGCTTAACTAAAATTATTATACAACTATTAGCTTATCTCCATCTCTAATCATGGTTATATTGGATAACTATTAGCTTAACTCCAATGATTCTACAACTATTAGCTTAACTTCAAGTCTAATCGCTTAAGGTTTATTTTAACTGCATTTGGAATAT
>LPNX010363961.1:0-27550 GCA_001517045.1 Pseudotsuga menziesii | reverse complement strand
CCTTACTTAGGAACCTTAAATTAATTAAATGATTCCACTAGTGCAATTGGGTCCACTTGGCCCAATGGGGCCACATGTACCAGTCATTGAAGTGTGGGGGACACTGCTAGAGGTTAAATTCCACTTATTGCATGTGCATGCATCAGTGGGGGCGCCTCCTAGACCAACCCCTACATTTTAGGAGCCACTGGGAGTCCCGACACAAACCTACTTCAGTCAGTTGGTGTTAGCTCTAGTTAGTCTTAGTTATCCCTCAGTTACAATCATTTACTTCATAGTCAGTTAGGATAGCATTACTAATGCATGGATAATGCATGGTTGCATGGGGAGGAGCACTTTTCCTACCTACCTCACTCTCAGTTGCACTAAGTTAACTAATTGTTACTACATGTCGGAGTTATTGGTCATCGAGGAGTTGTCTATTTGGACTCCGATATTGATTGGGAGACCTTGAGTTATAGATTCAATTAGATACAATCTTATCCAGTTGGAGGATTCGAATTCATTACTCATGCATTCGAATTCAACCTATTTGTAATCTATTGTACACTGAATATTATAATGATGAATATACTGTAAATTCTTGAGCAATACTTGTCCATTTCCTGTGTGGTTTGTCTTGTTGGATTTGTATTTTTATTCTCCATTCAATTGCTACAACATAACCAGAACTCCCTTCTTGAAGATCTAAATGGTATTCAAATTCTAACAGCATCGAACCCTGAATTTTGAATATTAATATTCAAAATGCTATAAGATAAACTGACCTATACAATGAATTTCTTGAACCAAGATTGCAAATGGAAACTTCTTCAACACACAGAGTTATGGGGAATGATGTAGAGGTAGTGAACATGCAATTGCAAATGGAAATGTAAACTTCTTCAACATGCATAGTAACAGGGATGGACGAACATGTAGTGAACACGTAATAGCAAACCAAACTTATCCAAAAACACATGGTGGATGCTAGCTGGGAAAGGAAAATTACATGGGATAGTAAGTCATTGGTGAGAAGGACGACTAAGAAGGTACATTTTTTTCAAAAACTGGCCTGGGAGAAAAAATGCCTATCAACGTAATTATAGTTAAAATCCTTGTTGGTTGCCTCAATATTATTAAAAAAAACATGTAATAAATATTTTGACTAGGGGAGGGAGGTTAATGTTGTAGTAAGGAATAATAATGTGAGGAAAAGTTATATGGTTTGATTTGAAAAGTAAACCATACAATAAATATTTAAATTAGGGGAGGAAGGTCAATGATATACTAGGAATCAATAATGTAAATAAAAGTTGTGAGTTGATGTAAGAGAAATATCAAAGTTGTGAGTTGGAATAATTTTCAACCAATTTAAATTTAACCATAATTTTTTTAAAAACTAGTTAAGATGAGTACTTGATTAAAAAAATAAATTAAATGTGATTCATACCCATATTTTCCATAACGCTTAAGGGCCATATAAAACGTAACCTAACATAGGCATAGACGTTATAAGGGTTGACATTGGTAGGAGTGATCATAGTCACATGGTTATAAGGGACATGGTTTTATAATAGTGAGGTTTTATAAGGGTGGTATAGTGTGTAGTAGTTGTTAAAATTTAGGTGTTAAGGATTCTAGTTAACATTCATATATTTTGAGTTAGGTATTTGTTGAAGGATTCTAGTCGACCAACCAACTAGGTCCTTTCGACTAACTGGAGATTAGTCATCTTAGTGCAGTTGGGTTAGTTAAGCTAACCGAATAGGCAGTTAAACAGTTGAAATAGTCTAACTAACTACTTTTGTACATGATTGGTATGTTGTGATAATAAAGACCCTTTTTCTTTTGATTCCCATTACTTTCTTACCTTCTCTCTTTTTATGTATATATGATCTTGTATGAAATGTATTTTTGTATATGCTTTGGATCTGCCCTACTGGTAACTCCATGTAATTCCTTATATTACAACATTGGTTCCATTGTCAGTGGTATTGAACCAGGACATGAAATGATCATGCATATGAATATGGTGAGTAAGGGAGAAATTAAAGAGTGTGGAAGTGAAAAATTGCAAACTACATACATTGACTATGTTAGAAGGAACAAGTTAACACTTACATGGGCCATAGAAAAATTCTTCGCTAAGTCCCATGAATGGTTTATAGAAATTGTTCCTCATGAAATAAAGAAAATCTTGGACACCATTCATGATCAAGTTAGATTCCCACAATGAAATAATGTTAATGCACAAGCTCGATAATAGACGAAGAACGGACTTGTACAAGTGGTTGGAAAAGATATGCAAATAATTCTATGAAGAGTAAGTTGTCGAAGAAAGAACTTCAATTGACGAAATTTGAAGTAGATTCTATAACAAATTTCATGACTAATTCTTTTGTACAATACCGAATTTGCTATATAAGTTCTTAATTGAAAAAGGAGTCGGTCATATACTTGAGCCACATCCTCCATTGGGTATGCCTACTACAACAAATTGGGAGCACTTCATTAATGAATGTGAGTGGGAATACTTTCTTAGCAATTGAACCCCATTGTTGAAACTCACTTTCGTTGTACAATAAGAGTCAGGTCCGCAATGGAAGGGTGTCAGACCAAGTGAATGAATCAATCAATAAGATGACACTAGTTGACAAGATCTAGTTGAAATGGAGCCTAAAAAAGTGCAACTGGGACTCAACGAGACAAACTGATGGTCATTCATAAACAAACAATAGATAGTCCAAAAATTAAAAGGGAAAAAGAATAGAAAATACCTGTCACATGCCCCAATTTTGCAATGATTTTATTCTAAGACATTATGTTAAATTTTATTCTAAGTTGTAATTGATGACTCAGCAGAGTCAAGGATGTTGAATATAATTATGAATATTTAATTATAAATAAATAAAAGTGGAGACAACAGCTTGGGAGAGCTGTTAAAAAAAGTGTTACTGGTCAAGTTGGTGGAGGTGACTGGGTGGAGAGCAAATAGACAAGTGGCAACATCCTCAAACACTTCCAATGTTGCAGGTGGCAACCTCCCTACATTTGGGGTCATGATCCCCCAAGAAAGTGGGATCATAGCAGGTGGTTCAATTAATGACAATTAACCCAAAAAGACCTAGGAAATCTTAATAAAAAATCCCATTGAAGAGAGCTGAGGCTGCTCATTCCAAGAGGAGAATAATTCAGGTGAATGTACTTCAAAGGATTTCATTGGGAAGGGAATTTATGGAAGGTGTTTGAGGGGTAAACTGCAGAAAGTGATCTAGTACAACTTTTCAACTGAAAGATCTTGCTGTTGAGTGCAGAGTTAGTACTGAGTCATTGGACTAGTATTTTGTTGCTTTCTCCACTAGTTCTCGGCCAAGAAGACCAGGAACAGGCTCGAGGGTCCTAAGAAGTTGCTGTTTGAGCGCTCTCCCAGAGTTGCTATGGAGGAACGACCTCCCAATGCTGTTGTCATCCAACTTTAAACAGGTTCTACAATCTTTATTTACTGTGTTAAAAGTTTATATCTGAGAATGAACAAATAATGAATGATTTATATCTTATGTAGTGAACTGTTAAAGCTTGAAGTCTTTTATTTGTTTGAATGCTGAACCTGTATTTGATGAAAAATAATCCTACCTGTGTTTTTCCCCGTCTGGAATAAACCAGACCGTACTCTAGCACAGGTAGTGTGTTTAAAATGGATGGAGATATGATAGGAATCTGAAATGAATAGAGTTATTTATGTTTTTCATAGTGTTGGAATATTTTCTTTCTGTAGATAGTTGCTTCCAGAAAGAATATTAATCTGCTTGATTAGGTTATTGTTAAAACCAGACTACGTATTAAGAATGCTAGAAAAAGAAATGGTCATATTATTTTACTAATAGCAATGCGTTCAAGTATGTAAGTTATTCTTTTATACAGTACTTTCTTTTACAAACTATACTTCTAACCTCAAATAGAGAAAATAGAAACATCAGAGATACAATACTTATTTATTTATGTTAAGTAAGGGTTTTAAATATGGTTCTATTAATTTATATCATTTCCTAATATTAATAGCTAATTTAACCTGCAACTATTTGAACCCTAAGTAAGGATTGGTAACCTAATTAAATTCCAAAGACAAACTAATTCAAGATAAGGAATATATTAAAAAAGAACTTAATAACTCCCACAGTATTATTTTCCTTAGAATTAAGATAACTAAAATACCTTAGTAACCTATGCTTAAAGTATTATTAACAAGGAATTGTTCTTAAACTCTTACAGACAACTTATATGTAAAGGAGTAATGACAGGTTTGAAAATCCTCATTTCTTTTTATCAAGCTTACAAAAATAATCCTATTGAATAAACTAAACTATTATAGACTGTTCTCAGTCTTTATTAATAAAATATATGTGCAAATACGTACTTAATAAAATATAGTAAATTCGTAGATAATAATATTAACATAAACAATATCGTTTATAAATTAATAATTCTTTTAACAAACTGAATAAATATTTAAAGAAAGAAAACAAAGATTATTTTCCATAAACCCTAACCTGAAATTATTTGAGCCATTAAAATAATCTTAAAATTTTATTACAGTAATCGAACTTAACGAAATAACAATACATAAATCATTATTATAAAAGTTAAATAGGGTAAAAACCCTAGCTCATATTTCTGAGCAGAAATCTACCAGTATTCTTTGCATGCAAATCCATTACAGTAGTAACCTAGGATAAACAATAAGATTAATTCTTTTTAACCATCAAAAGAACAAATTAAATTCATTACACAGAGATAAATTACAATAATAAACAACATATACAAAATGTATACTTATAAAAAGAACTGTTCCTTTTTATTTTTACAAACAAGGTGTATTGTAAAAGTGAAAGACAGGGTTAAAACCCTTATATATATTACATTTCCAAATGTCAATACATTAAAGTCATAAACCAAATTAATTGGATTATGTAACCATTAAATAACTAGGTTATTATAAATTACTTACAGTCCTTTAAGGACAAACAAAAAAGACAGTGGTAATTATTATAAACTAGAATTTCCACAATACTTTGTAATACTAGTTAACGGTCAAACTAAATAAGTATTAAAATTTGTTAAAAATTAAGTAAAATAATTTGTTTTAAAACGAGGCTTTTCCATAGGATAAACCCTAGCTCGTAACTCTGAGCAAAAACGAGCAAGAATTATAACTAAACTATGACTGTATGTATCAGTCTTAAAAACATTAATTATAAACTTTTACAAAGTACTTTAAGCAGAGCACAAAACTTCACTTACAGTCAAGAAGGATACAAACTTGGAGTACACAGAGCATAATGTTAAGCATTACAATAAATCGAGACAAACTTGAAGACAGAACTTTCTCTACAGGAGAGCTATTGTTTAAATTTTAAACAAACCGTAAGCTAAACATCAAAACAAAACTATTTTACATTGCTCAGTTTAAAACCGAGTTTACCCATCGACTAGCGAGGGTCCGAAACTTGGTACATCAACAAACTGCTTGTAAAAGAGACCACATAACTCATGGGGAGTCTAGGAAGGATTCCCAAGACCCTGGGTTATTCCAAATGACTACCCTGATACAAGTAGGGTAAAACCCAACACATGGACCACAGGGCTTACCCACATTAAGCCACAAGCCACGACATTCATAGACTTTCTTCATACTTCCTCCACCATGAATGTACATAGTCGCGAGCCCCCTGCAAGGAGTTTCAAAGACAGAGGTCAGAAAATAAACAACTTAAGAGTTGTTTATGCTACCGTAACAATATAAACACCTGCTACAATTTAAATGAACACTAAAAACAATTTTTACCTGTCAATTGAAACAACGAACAATCTCGTAAAAGTACTGTCACCAATAGGCTTTGCAAAATATAGACCCAACAGCCTGTAAGACTAAACCTCATGGAATGACGAGCCATGAGGACGACAAAAGGAAGATTGAGCAGACAACAAGACAAGGGCAATGATAGACTCAACAAAGCTTGCAGAGTGAGAACTCACAGCCACTAAGAATGGATTTAAAACCAAATATCGGAGGTAAAGGCAACACTATCCCAAGACTCGAGACAACTGGAGCAGAAGAGGACTGACGACCGCCATGAAAACCAAGCAGAGCAGCCTCAAGGGCCAGCGTGAACTTCTGAGGAGAAATGAAAAGGGTTAGGGTTGCGGTGGTTCTTATATCTTCCACGCTTGGCCAGGAGAAGACCACGTGGTCACGTTAAATCAAACCATGCAGTGGATCATTTTCTATAGTCGCCTGCATACAATAATAACCAATTATTTAATCATTGAAACGAGATGTAAACTATATCATAAACCAAATTATTGCCTTGTAAATTGATTTCACCGTTCATCATATCATATGCTAGATTAGTGTTAGAATATCAACGATATGATTTACATTGACCTAGAAAGAAGTGACACCTTTAAACTTTGGTAAATGCCCGAAATCGTTCATGCATAGAACTTATTTCATCATTAACCTTATGTTTATTATATTGTAACATCGTTAATACAATATGAATGTTGGTAACCCTTGCTTTTCTTTAAACATTGACCTTGATTTGGATAGAGTTCATATGTTATATGGGAGAGCTTAAGTTAAAGATTTACAACCACCAAACAACTATAGTTTTCTTGTGTAGAAACATTATAGTCTAGGCATGGTTAATCTCTTGTAAAACGACAACTCCAGTTATAACATTTATAATTGGCACAACGTAGTATTATCTAGAATCATAAACTCTTTTTAAAACTTGTTTATGACCTTGAATTAATTATAGAATGGAATGTCTAATAAACAAAATAGTTTGTGCCTGTTTATAAGACATATAGGAACTAATAAATCAAATGGTAACAAAACTATGAAGTTGACAAAGTGTTTTGTAAAGACACTTTTATGAAATTCTTTTACATAGTTCAGAGCGACGAAACTTTGATGGATTTTGGTTGTGACTCAACTTGGTATTTACTAATGATTCACCATGTCTATTGGTTAGTAAAGTGGTTATTGAATTATACAAAATAACTAGAAATTCGACCTGTTTCGAAAGCATCAATCTTAAAAAAACTGTTTGTAGACAGTAATTTAATACAAGAGAAGTATCATAGAAAATTAAGAAATTGAATAGGAATGATCCTACTTGAGTCCATAATTATTAGAACCACATGGTTCGACATGAAGTTAAGAAGTATAGGAAAACATTGATTTCATGTGAGAAAGCATTATGGTTTTTTTTTAAGTTAGCACAAATCAAACTTTTAATGACAAGAAGGTTAAAGGCTGTAAGTTTCCTCTCAGAAGTGAAATGTTGAATAGTTGTTACACAGATAGGATAATATATTATGGTTTACATACTGAAAAAACAACCATTATAACATTGCAAGTTATGCACAGTAAAGTAGAAGTACTTTGTAACTGAGATTATAGTTTTAGAGCCGCAAACATATCTTACTGTCACTACGTACTTCTGAACTTTATTACAAGAAAAACTGAAGGAAGCCAAATGATTTTACCTCACGGAAGTTGTTTGAAACTTAGCGGCTTAATTACTAAGCTTTATAATTGCAAATAAAACAATGCTGGATACTTTAAGAATTTTTAAAATGTTACTCGTTCGATCATAGTTGTAAACTTGTAAGAACTAGTAATCTTCTGCATTAGCACAAATGCTAAGTAAGCCCCAGATTCAAAAGTTAGATTCCACCGACTTGAAATGAAGAGACTCATCAATAAACTGAAATAAAACAATACGCAAGTAAACCTTATTCTTGTTACAAAAGAGAACTGTTGAGTTAATAACATAATTGAGATTTTGTAAAACTAATCACTCGACTATTTCTTTTATTGCTAACCTTTAGCTGTTAGTAAACCGCAGGTTTTAGCATTTGTTGTTATTTCAAAATTTTAATTTTTTGTGAAAATTTGGGGTTTTGACATGTGGTATCAGAGCACAAGGTTCAAACACTAGGCCTTGATGAAGCCCAACTAGATTTCATGAAACAGTAAATTAAATTATTATGCTGACATACTTTATTTTAAATGTTATTCAGCAGAGAATTGTTTTCTAAAGTTTAACAGGAAAGTATGGAAAGGTTGGAAGAGTATGCAGAGGAGGAGTCTCCAACTACTAAAATAGGAAATTTACCAAGAGATCCTATACCAGAGGATTTAATTACCAATTCCTCAGAGTTGTTACAAAGTGTAAAAGACTTAAAAATTGAAATGGAGTCTATAAAGCGAGAAAATGAAACGATTATGAGGGCTCAAGAAGAGCTGAATCAGATCCTAACTAAAAAGTTTCAAACTAAGAGTAGGGGTAGAATATCAGAATCAGAAGATGCCAGTCATCAACGTAAATCTAAAAAGATGAAACATACAAAAACTGAAATTAGTTCGTCTTCTGAAGTGTTTGGTGAACAACGAAATTACCATACTACTAGTGACAGTAGTGATGATAATATGTACACTAAAAAGTGGAAATACAAACCTTATGAGGAAATTTCTGGGGAATTCAAAAAGATAAAACCACCAACCTTTAATGGAGAGACTGAGAAGGGGGAGGAAGCTGAATCCTGGTTATCTGGGATGAAGAAGTACTTCCAAATATATAATTATTCTAACTAGTTAAAGTCTAGAATGGCTATATATAACCTCTCAGGAAAGGTTGACATTTGGTGGCAGGACTTGAAAAGAGTTAAGGGAATAAAAGAGAAAGATGTTAATTGGAGTACCTTTAGGAGGTATTTCAAAAAGAAATTCCTGTCTGAGCAGTATTATGAGGAGAGAGCCAAAGAGTTTTATGAGCTGAAGTTAGGATCAATGACAATGAAGGATCTGAACAGTAAGTTCTTAAGTCTACTTAGGTATGTACCATACCTTGTAGATAAGAAACCAAAGGTACAACGATTCCTTAGCTGTCTACCTTATCATATGAAAGATAGAATTGAATATGATAACCCAAAGAGCTTGGAGGAAGCTATGAGAAAAGCTAACTTCTATTTTGAGTAGGATCGAAAGAAAGAAGGATTGGCCAACTAGAAAGCTAAGAAAAATAATAATTAGTTTGAACAAAAGAAGAAGGATTTTGTGCCTAACAGAAATTTCAAAAACAATAAGGCCAAAAACTATCCTAATAACAAGAATTTCCAAGGAAATAGGAATAATACACCCAACAATCCGAATAACTCTAAAGGTAAGGAATTTACAAATAATCATGGAAACTTTACCAAGAACTTTGAGCGCAAAGAGCCTATCAAGTGCTGAGTGTAATGGCCCACACTATGCTTCAGTCTATCCAAACCAAAAGAATACTGTTAGCAATATTCATACCATACAGGAGGAGATGACTGTTGGGGAACTAGCAAGGAGCATGCCTAGAATCAATGCAGCCTTGGAGAACTGACAAGTTGAATATCAGACTTCCATGGTGGAAGTAGAAGGTATGATAAATCAGACCCCTGTAACTATTTTGATTGATCCAGGAGCTAGTCTCAGTTATATTGCACCCCAAATAGTAGAAAAATGTAAGTTATATGTTGATAAGTTTGAGAATTCATGGTTAGTTCAATTAGCCACTGGTGCTAAAATAAAAGTAACTTGTTTTGTAAAAGAATGTGCATTAGTTATGGATGATTTTGAAACAGTTGTTAAACTTAATGTTTTGCCTCTTGGTTCTTATGATTTGCTGATTGGTATGGACTGGTTAGAACAACATAGAGTAATTCTAAATTCTTGTGATAAAACCTTCACATGTTTAAACAGTGACAAAAAACCAATAAATGTTAAAGGAATTCCTAGAAAAACTACTGTAAGGCAAATTTCTGCTTTACAAGTTAAAAGAGCCGTTAGAAAGGGATATAAAGCTTATGCAGTAACAATTACTGATGAGAAAAGTATAATTAAAACAGATAAGTTAAAAGTGGAAGACATACAAGTCTTAAAAGAATATGTTGATGTATTCCCAGAAGAAATTCCAGGATTACCTCCAAAAAGGGAATTGGATTTCACCATTGAACTGGTATCGGGTGCAGTATCTAGCTCAAAAGACCCATATCGAATGAACATATTGAAACTTAATGAATCAAAATCTCAATTAAAATAATTAATTGGTAAGAAGTATATTTGACCAAGTGTGTCTCCCTAGGGGGCACCTGTCATCTTCGTCAAAAAGAAGGACAGAACTATGCGACTTTGCATAGATTACCGTGAGTTAAACAAGATGACCATCAAAAATCGATATTCGTTGCCCCACATAGATGATCTATTTGATCAACTACGTGGAGCCACGGTGTTTTCAAAAATAGATTTAAGGTCTGGATATCATCAAGTGAGGATTAAAGATGAAGACATATTTAAGATAGCTTTTAGAACAAGATATGGTCATTACGAATTTGTTGTAATGCCATTTGGGCTTACCAATGCCCCATCTATATTCATGTGTTTAATGAACAACGTGATGCATAAGTATTTAGATAAGTTTGTGGTCGTGTGTATCGATGACATTCTAATCTATTCAAAAACTGAAGAAGAACATAAATAACATCTAAAAATTGTTTCGCAAGAGTTGCGAGAACATCAAATCTTCGCAAAGTTTAGAAAAATGTTATTTCTTCAAGGATAAGATTCAGTATTTAGGTCATGTGGTGACCAAGGAAGGAATTTCCATAGATCCTGAAAAGATAAGGGCAATCGAAGATTGGCCGGTTCCTAAGGATGTGACGGATGTTCGTTCTTTCATGGGCATTATCGGTTACTACCAAAGGTTTATTAAAGGTTTTTCGAGGATAGCAAATCTGATAACTTCCGTGCAGAAGAAAGGAAAGAAGTTCATCTGGAATCAGAAATGTGAAGAAAGCTTTAAAAAGTTAAAAACTTTATTAACCAGTGCACCTATTTTAAGAATAACAGATCCTAATAAATAATTTGTAGTGTGCACTGACACCTGTAATGATGGCTTAGGTGGTGTTCTGAATCAAGAAGGGCATGTTATTGCTTATGAGTCTAGAAAGTTAAAAGTTCATGAAAATAATTATGCAACATATGATCTGGAATTAGCAGCTGTAATACATGCCTTAAAGATGTGGTGACATCACCTAATTGACAGAAAATTTGTTTTAATGACTGACAATAAAGGATTGAAGTATCTTTTAGATTAGCCAAATTTAAATGCCAGACAAGCTAGGTGATTAGCTTTCTTAAGCGAGTATGATTTTGAAATCCAACATATAAAAGGTAAAAAAAATAAAGTTGCTGATGCATTAAGTAGGAACGCAAGGCTGAATTTTGCAACAGGTATCAACACCTATGTTTTAGACTTAGATGAACAGCTTAAAGAAGGAATAGAACAAGATAAATTTACCAGAATCTGCAAGTTAAAGCTAAAGAAAATCCAACAGAAAACTTAATTAAAGGTTACAGTTTAAATGAAAACGAATTTTTATTGTATAAAGATAGAACGTATGTACCTAACGTACCTAAAGTTAAGCTGTTAATTCTGGATGAAATTGATAAAATTCCATAGTCAGGTCATCCATGTTATTAAAAGACTATAACCTTGTTAAGAAAAGAGTATTTCTGGTCAAATATTAAAACTGAAGTAGCAAAATATATTGCTAGGTGTTTTTAATGTCAACAAGTAAAAACTGAACATCAACACCCAGCTGGTTTGCTTCAGCCTTTACCCATCCCTAGCTAGAAATGGGAGATAATTAGTCTAGATTTTATTACTGGACTGCCTAAAAATCAAAATCAGAATGATTCTATCATGGTCGTAGTTGATAAGTTAAGCAAAGAAGCTCACTTTATACATGTTAAAACTACTTACAAAGCTGCAAACATAGCTGATATTTTTCTAAAACAGATTTTCCGATTACATGGAGTACCAAAAGTCATAATCTCAGATAGAGATCCTAAGTTTACAGGAAACTTTTGGAAGTCTTTGTTTAAAGGGTTAAACACCACATTAAATTTTAGTACTTTTTTCCATCCTCAAACAGATGGACACACTGAAAGGGTAAACCAAGTATTAGAAGATCTATTAAGAATGTATGTGAAAGACCAGCCTGGTAAATAGGAGGACTATTTACATCTTGTAGAATTTGCTTATAATAATAATTATCAGATATCAGCCAGATTTAGTCCTTTTGAAATTTTATATGGACAGAAATGTAATACTCCTATATCTTGGAGTAATCCAGTAGATAGATTAGTATTAGGTCCAGAACTATTAAAAGAAATGGAAGAAATTGTAAAGCAAGTGCAGGGAAATATGAAAGTGGCACAGGATCGGTAGAAAAGTTAAACAGACTTAAAAAGAACTCCAAAGGAGTTCCAGGTAGGTGAACATGTGTTCATTAAGGTAAGGCCCAAAAAGAGCTCTCTAAGATTGGGGAGTTGTGTAAAATTGGCACCTCGTTACTATGGCCCACTTGAAATTTTGTCTAGGATGGGACAAGTAGCTTATCAATTACCATTATCACCTAATTTAAGAGTACATAATGTTTTTCACATTTCTGTTTTAAAGAAATATGTTCATGATGCTACTCATGTTGTTAACTGAAATTTTGTACAGGTGGAACCAGAAAGAGAATTTCTGGTGGAACCAGACTGTATCCTCTGGAGGAGGAAGATTACACTTCGGAACCACACCATTGGATAGGTGAAGGTGCAATGGAAGCACCTTAGTCTAGAGGAAGCCACCTGGGAATTGAAAAGTAAAATGAGAGATGCATATCCAATTCTGTTCCAGGGGGATTCTAAGGATGAAGAATAAATAACATTGAGGACGATGTTATATTCTAAGGGGGTGTGTATGTCACATGCCCCAATTTTTCAAAATAATATTATCTTATTTTATTTTATTCCAAGACATTATGTTAAATTTTATGCTAAGTTGTAATTGATGACTCAGCAGAGTCAAGGATGTTGAATATAATTATGATATTTAATTATAAATAAATAAAAGTGGAGACAACAGCTTGGGGGAGCTGTTAAAAAGAGTGTTACTGGTCAAGTTGGTGGAGGAGACTGGGTGGAGAGCAAATTGACAAGTGGAAACATCCTCAAACACTTCCAATGTTGCAGGTGAAAACCTCCCTACATTTGGGGTCATGATCCCCCAAGAAAGTGGGATCAGAGCAGGTGGCTCAATTAATGACAACTAACCCAAAAAGACCTAGGCAATCTTAATAAAAAATCCCATTGAAGAGAGTTGAGGATGCTCATTCCAAGAGGAGAATCATTCAGGTGAATGTACTTCAAAGGATTTCATTGGGAAGGGAATTTGTGGAAGGTGTTTGAGGGGTAAACTGCAGAAAGTGATCTAGTATAGCTTTTTAGCTGAAATATCTTGTTGTTGAGTGCAGAGTTAGTACTGAGTCATTGGACTAGTATTTTGTTGCTTTCTCCACCAGTTCTCGGCCAAGGAGACCAAGAATAGGCTCGGGGGTCTTGAGAAGTCATTGTTTGAGTGCTCTTTGGGAGTTGGTAGGGAGGAACGGCCTCCCAACACTGTTGTCATCTAGCTTTAAACAGGTTCTACAATGTTTATTTATTGTGTTAAACGTTTATATCTGAGAATGAACGAATAATGAATGATTTATATGTTATGTAGTGAACTGTTAAAGCTTGAAATCTTTTAGTTGTTTGAATGCTAAATCTGTATTTGATGAAAAATAATCCTACCTGTGTTTTTTTTCCGTTTGAAATAAACCAGACCGTACTTTAGCACAGGTAGTGTGTTTAAAATGGATGAAGATATGATAGGAATCTGAAATGAATAGAGTCATTTATGTTTTTCAAAGTGTTGGAATCTTTTCTTTCTGTAGATAGTTGCTTCCAGAAAGAATATTAATCTTCTTAGTTAGGTTATTGTTAAAACCAGACTGTGTATTAAGAACGCTGAAAAAGAAATGGTCATATTATTTTACTAATAGCAATGTGTTCAAGTATGTAAGTTATTCTTTTACACAGTACTTTCTTTTCCAAACTATACTTTTAGCCTAAAATAGAGAAAATAGAAAGACCGTAGATACAATGCTTATTTATTTATGTTAAGTAAGGGTTTAAATATGGTTCTGTTAGTTTATATCATTTCCTAATATTAAAATCTAATTTAACCTGCAACTATTTGAACCCTAAGTAAGGATTGGTAACCTAATTAAATTCTAAAGACAAACTAATTCAAGATAAGGAATATACTAATAAAGAACTTAATAACTCTCACAGTATTCTTTTCCTTAGAATTAAAATAACTAAAATACGTTAGTAACCTATGCTTAAAGTATTATTAACAAGGAACTGTTCTTAAACTCTTACAGACAAATTATATGTAAAGGAGTAATGACAGGTTTGAAAATCCTCATTTCTTTTTATCAAGCTTACAAAAATAATCCTATTGAATAAACTAAACTATTATAGACTGTTCTCAGTCTTTATTAATAAAGTATATGTGCAAATACGTACTTAATAAAATATAGTAAATTCGTAGATAATAATATTAACATAAACATTATCGTTTATAAATTAATAATTCTTTTAACAAACTGAAGAAATCTTTAAAGAAATAAAACAAAGATTATTTTCCATAAACCCTAACTTGAAATTCTTTGAGCCATTAAAATAATCTTAAAATCTTTTGAGAGTAATCAAACTTAACGAAATAACAATACATAAATCTACCAGGAGTGTTTGTATGCAAATCCATTACAGTAGTAACCTAGGATAAACAATAAGATTAGTTCTTTTTAACCATTAAAAGAGCAAATTAAATTCATTACACAGAGATAAAATACAATAATAAACAACATATACAAAACGTATACTTATAAAAAGAACTGTTCCTTTTTATTTTTACAAACAGGGTGTATCTGTAAAAGTGAAAGACAGGGTTAAAACCCTTATATATATTACATTTACAAATGTCAATACATTAAAGTCATAAACCAAATTAATTGGATTATGCAACCATTAAATAACTAGGTTATTATAAATTACTTACAGTCCTTTAAGGACAAACAAAAAAGACAATGGTAATTATTATAAACTAGAATTTCCACAATACTTTGTAATACTAGTTAACAGTCAAACTAAATAAGTATTGAAATTTGTTAAAAATTAAGTTGAATAATTTGTTTTAAAATGAGGGTTTCCACAAGATAAACCCTAGCTCGTAACTCTGAGCAAAAATGAGCAAGAATTATAACTAAACTATGACTGTATGTATCAGTCTTAAAAACATTAATTATAAACTTTTACAGAGTACTTTAAGCAGAGCACAAAACTTTGCTTACAGTCGAGAAGGATAAAAACCCGGAGTAGACAGAGCATAATGTTAAGCATTACGATAAATCGAGACAAGCTTGAAGGTAGAACTGTCTTTACAGGAGAGCTATTGTTTAAATTTTAAACAAACCGTAAGCTAAACATCAAAACAAAACTATTTGACATTGCTCAATTTAAAACCGAGTTTACCCATCGACTAGCGAGGGTTTGAAACTTGGTACATCAACAAACGACCTGTAAAAGAGACCACATAACTCATGGTGAGTCTAGGAAGGTTTCCCCAAACCCTGGGATATTCCAAATGACTACCCTGATACAAGTAGGGTAAAACCCAACACATGGACCACAGGGATTACCTGCATTAAGCCATAAGCCACGAGATTCGCAGACTGTCTGCATACTTCCTCCACTGTGAATGTACATAGTCACGAGCCCCCTGCAAGGAGTTTCAAAGACAGAGGTAAGAAAATAAACAACTTAAGAATTGTTTATGCTATAGTAACAATATAAACACCTGCTACAATTTAAATGAACACTAAAAACAATTTTTACCTGTCAATTGAAATGATGAACAGTCTCGTAAAAGTACTGTCACCAATAGGATTTGCAAAATATAGACCCAACATCCTGTAAGACTAAACCTCATGCAACGGCGAGCCATGAGGACGACGAAAGGAAGATTGAGCAGACATCAAGCCAAGGGAAACGATAGACTTAACAAAGATTGCAGAGTGAGAACTCACAACCACTAAGAATGGCTTTAAAACCAAATACCGGAGGAAAATCCATCGCTAACCCAAGACTCGAGACAACTGGAGCAGAAGAGGACTGACGGTCGCCATGAAAACCAAGCAGAGCAGCCTCAAGGGCTAGCGTGAACTGCGGAGCAGAAATGAAAAGGGTTAGGGTTACGGTGGTTCTTATATCTTCCACACTTGGCCAAGAGAAGACCACGTGGTCACGTTAAATCAAACCATGAAGTGGATCGTTTTCTATAGTAACCTGCATACAATAATAACCAATTATTTAATCATTGAAACGAGATGCAAACTATATCATAAACCAAATTATTGCCTTGTAAATCAATTTCACCGTTCATCATATCAAATGCTAGATTAGTGTTAGAATTTCAATGATATGATTTACGTTGACCTAGCAAGAAGTGACACCTTTAAACTTTGGTAAATGCCCGAAATCGTTCATGCATAGAACTTATTTCATCATTAACCTTATGTTTATTATATTGTAACATCGTTAATACAATACGAATGTTGGTAACCCTTGCTTTTCTTTAAACGTCGACCTTGATTTAGATAGAGGTCATATGTTATATGGGAGAGCTTAAGTCAAAGATTTACAACCACCAAACAACTATAGTTTTCTTATGTAGAAACATTATAGTCTAGGCATGGTTAATCTCTTGTAAAACGACAACTCCAGTTATAACATTTATAATTGGCACAATGTAGTATTATGTAGAATCATAAACTCTTTTTAAAACTTGTTTATGACCTTGAATTAATTATAGATTGGAATGTCTAATAAACAAAATAGTTTGTGCCTATTTATAAGACATATAGGAACTAATAAATCAAATGGTAACAAAACTATGAAGTTGACAAAGTGTTTTGTAAAGACACTTTTATGAAATTCTTTTACATAGTTCAGAGCGACAAAACTTTGATGGATTTTGGTTGTGACTCAACTTGGTATTTACTAATGATTCACCATGTCTATTGGTTAGTAAAGTGGTTATAGAATTATACAAAATAACTAGAAATTCGACCTGTTTCGAAAGCATCAATCTCAGAAAAACTGTTTGTAGACAGTAATTTAATACAAGAGAAGTATCATAGAAAATTAATAAATTGAATAGGAATGATCCTACTTGAGTCCAGAATTATTAGAACCACATGGTTCAACATGAATTTAAGAAGTATAGGAAAACATTGATTTCATGTGAGAAAGCATTATGGTTTTTTTTAAGTTAACACAAATCAAACTTTTAATGACAAGAAGGTTAAAGGCTGTAAGTTTCCTCGCAGAAGCGAAATGTTGAACAGTTGTTACACAGATAAGATAATATATTATGGTTTACATACTGACAAAACAACCATTATAACATTCCAAGTTATGCACAGTAAAGTAGAAGTACTTTGTAACTGAGATTATAATTTTAGAGCTGCAAACATATCTTACTGTCGCTACGTAGTTTTGAACTTTATTACAAGAGAAACTGAAGGAAGCCAAATGGTTTTACCTCACGGAAGTTGTTTGAAACTTAGCAGCTTAATTACTTAGCTTTATAATTGCAAATAAAACACTGCTGGATACTTTAATAATTTTTAAAACGTTACTCGTTTGATGATACCTGTAAACCTGTAAGAACCAGTAATCTTCTGCGTTAGCACAAATGCTAAGTAAGCCCTGGATTCAAAAGTTAGATTCCACCTACTTGACATGAAGAGACCCATCAGTAACCTGAAATAAAACAATACCCAAGTAAACCTTATTCTTGTTACAAAAGAGAACTGCTGAGTTAACATAATTGATATTTTGTAAAACTAATCACTTGATTGTTTCTTTTATTGCTAACCTTTAGCTGTTAGTAAACCGTAGGTTTTATGATTTGTTGTTATCTCAAAATTTTAAATTTTTGTGAAAATTTTGGGTTTTGACAATACTGAAGATAATGAATGGCTTATCAATTTTGCTTCATAATAAGAGGAATATGAAGTCGGCTATCAAAACAGTCATGTAGCCAAATTTCCCACCTAAGTCAAGGGAAGTTGGCTAGATAAGAGTGGTGGTGAGTCAACAATCATAGGACCCTTCCCTATGGAGGAAACTACAAGGTTACTGATTCTTATTCTAGAAGTTACGACTCTCATGAATTAATTCCCGATCCTTATGAATCATGGGTTGACTGTAAGACAGATAATTGGCTGCAACTTTCCAGCATTAGACTAGGCCAAAGTAAAATATGGAGTTGGCTAGATGGTTGTTGAAGAATTCTAGACCAACTAATAATCCAAATACCGTAGCATGGAAATTGGATCAACTTTAATCAATCATTTGGAAGACACAATTTTAACTTATTTTATCCAAAACACCTAGAGGTACCCTCCCTACCTGCAACATCATTGATTGAAGCGGCTAGCCCATCAGAGATATGATATAGTGACAAGGATTATGTAGAAGAAGTGTGTATATCTTGGTATAACTCTCATCTACAAGAAGTTAGTCATAGAACTTGAATGTGAAATAGCAATTCAGTCAATCGATCATTCATCTCTGGTAAGTATTCCAATATTCCAAAACAAGGTAAAATTTTTAGTTTTGTTAAAATGGGTTATCGTAATCCAATCCATACCCCTATCTATGATGGGGATGGGGAACTTAAGAGACATTGGTTTATGATGTGAATCCATTTGGAAAGATAATATCATTAATGATGAGAATCAATGAATTACATAGTTTGCACATGTCCTTCGTAATAGGGAACTTACGTGTTACATGAACTTTAATGAAGATAGTGCCAAGATGAAGCAACAAATTAAACATAATTTCCTAGATTTTGTTAAGGAAGATGACACCAATCATCTAGTCAGTCACAAACTAAAAGAAATTACTCAGATACTAGGAAAAACAACATATGAGTACGATAGAATATTTAAAGACCTTCTCAATAAAATGCCATCCAAGATGGATCAATTTGTTGTGATCCGGTTTTTTCTTGCAGGTCTAAATACATGAATTAAATGTCGCTACTTTTTCATGAATGTACAAAATATGATGAAGTCTTAAAGAAATATTTAAGTTTCGATTCAAATGCATACTTCTCAAATGGACCTTTTGAAAGACAAGAAGAAGAAAAAATAAAAACAATACATAGATCACTTCAACATCTTACTATGAGACACAATAACTTATGGTGTACCATGTGCTCGTCAAAAGGCCATATCAAAGATAATTGTATGTACAATGAGAAACAAATACATCATGACAACAATATTGCATATCAAGAAGAAATAAAACAATTTCAAGACGACCCCATTCCATTCTTAGAAGAGCAAAGACTAGACAATTTTCTGACTACCCAAACAAGTTACTTCTACGACATATGCAAAATATTTGAGCCCCACTCAATGGAAGAATTCCCTTATAATGATGAAAATGTAAAATCTAAATGATGTGGCATATGTTAGACAATGCAACACAAAACTATAGAATGTGTCAATAATTTGAAGACTAAGTAAAAGTATCATATAACCTACCGAGCACGAATGTTATATGGGAATCACCAGGTACACATTAAAGATGAGGACATCAACAAAACAACATTTAGAACTAGGTATGGGAATTATTAGTATACAGTCCTGCCTTTTGGACTCACAAATTCTCTAGCCACATTCATGTGTCTATAGAATGGTGTGTTTAAAGAATTCCTGAACAACTTTATTATAGTGTTCCTAGATGATTCGCATGGAAAACAATAGTGTTCCTAGATTACAGTTTGGTTTATTCCAAATCTGAAGAAGAGCATCAATAATATATCAGGATTAATTTGCAAATCCCGAGAGAGAATAAAATATATGCCAAACCGAGCATAAAAATAAAAAGGTAGAGACTCTCGCAACAATGACTATTGCAATAATGGAAATAACCAATGAGGTGGATATAGTGGCTGAGGAAGATACAACAACAACCATAGAAAACACCCAGTCGGTCGAGGAAATCAGTCTACTTCACTTGTTATAGTGAAGAGAACTTGTGTCCCGACTATCCCTAGAATGACAAAACAAACCTCAAATTCTATACAAAATTTGGGGTGGGGAATCATACTCTAGAATGATGCCTCATTATGTTAGAAATACTTCTCAATAAAAGAGTGTGAATCTCTTGTCTAGTGCTCCTAAACATGAATCATTGAATACTAAATACTTGCAAATAATCACGAGACAAGGCTCAAAAGTTGGAGGTGACAACCCCCACTTCATGAAAATACAATGAAAAGAAGATAATTATCGTAATCCATCCGAGCAAAGAGAAATATTTAATAATTCTACAAAAATATTCAAAGAAATTGCCTCCAAAGAAAATACTGTAACATCTAGAAATAAAACACTCAAATGGTTATTTCAACTTCTCATGAAAGAAGAATATGTCACATGATTAATTGACTTAATGTATCTCATCAATTAAAATATAGGAAAAGAAAGAGTTTCCAAAAATATATGCACCCTAAATCAAAAATATAAAATCGATATCGATAAGAACCGATTCGATCTCAAAGTCAAAGGGCTTTTCATCTCGCAACTCGTCCTCAACTTCGGGTCACAAACCAACATAATGACACAACCTATCTAGGAAATATTAGGTCAACCATGACTACAAGGTCAGACATTTATCTTAAACTTGTCGACCAACGGTTGATTGATCCCATTAGTGTTTGGAAGAATGTTAATAATGAAATAATGTGAATTAACATGCAAATTGATATTGAAATTTTCAATCTAAGAGAAGGATCCAAGTCCTTCCCAACATTAGTCGATGACCTTAGGGTCAGAAAATGAAATTTTCCATTTCATTAGAAAAAGACAGAATAAAATTGAAGCGGAAAGGTAAAAGGGTCATAGTATCTATTCAGCCATTTCAAGGAAAACCTTGGGCAGAACCAGATGATAACGATGGGGATACAAGGCGATTGTACCAAGTTATGTAGGATAAAAGAGATTCAGTAGAACCAAATGAATTTGGATAAATTCACTTGGGCTCGCCTATGTCAATTGGGAAAAACTATGACTCAGATTTGTACAATTGACAAATTGAAAACTATGAAAAACATGCATGAGAATGTTGCATGATTGAATATATCCTACAACAACAAAAAAATGTTTCACAATATCTCTAATACCAAATATAGTTGAAAAAATAACAAGAGAATATACAATCTTCTACCAATGAAAAGTGAACCGATGAATTTATCCCCTTTTTGGTACGAGGAATGCGAGTCGCTAGTAACTCATGTGGAAGAATTATCTAAAAACGTTGGTGAGAAAGGTCAATCACAAAACCTAGTTTAAAAATTCATTGATAAGGAAGCTAGATGGTGGGATACCCATCAGTCATTACTACGAACTTGGGGGTCCACTTCAAAATTCTTTATTGAGTGGTTTAGCGAAAAAAAATAACATCTAAAGTATAAATTTGAAATTTGTCCAAGTTCTAGATCTTGTTGTGCATATTGAAAGCTATGAAAAAGAATGAAAAAGAGTTAAGTATAGAGACAAGAGACTCTAGCCACATTTGTTGCCATACACGTTAGACGACTTGCCTAACAAATGGTACAAAATGGAAGAAGTGAGAGGGGATACTTTTAATTGGAAAACTATTAAGGAGAACTTTATCAAAGATTTCTCATTCTCACTTGCAAAAGAATGCCTCCAAGAATAAGTACAAGAATTACATCAATTAATTAAACTGAAAAATAAATTAGTTGACGTAGCAGACATTACTGTTCGACCAGTATTAGATTGTAAAGTAATCATGAGCACACAGGAATAGTCAACCCAATTTTCGACTCGACTCAATTTGGAAAATACCTGGCCTTTACAAAATTTAAAGAAGGAGAATGCCTGATTAATTAATCAAAAACACCATGTGGAAAACTTTAGGGGAGAAATTTATCCCATGGGCTAATTTTGAGGGTTTTTTTCAAAAAACAATTGACCAATTTCCATTTTTTCCCAATATGATTCAACTATTTTCCATAGGATTAAAACTTTTTACTCTAAAAATTTCCAAAATTGTCCAAAAACTATATAAAACCCCTATAAATTATCATATATTTTAAAAATCATTGTCAAACATTTTATGGTTGGAAATTTTATAATTAGTAAGATTTGTCAAGGTTTCTATGCTTTAAGATAATTATGGATCCTTAAATATTTCCTTGGCACCAAAATGCATGGTTGTCGAAATAAAATCAAAAGAAGTTGACATATCTTCCAATAGAAGACAAAAATGTAAATAATAGGTGACTATTGGTCAGAACAACAGAATATAGAAACAAGGAATTTGTTTAAATGATATCAAGAAGTATTTTCACGAGATTATAAAGATATGAAAGGGTTGGTACAAGAAATGGGAGATATGAATATTGAAATAATTCTTGATGCCAAACTTGTCAGGAAATTACCATACAAGCTAACCCATAAATACAAGGACATAGTTAAGAAAGATATTGGGAATATGTTAACTTCTGGAATAATATATCTAGTGGATCATTTGGAGTGGGAAATCCCCATGGTCATCTATCCACAGAAGCATGACCCCAAAATACTTCATGTATGTATCGACTTCATAGTTCTTAAGAAAGTAACCTTTATAGACCCATTCCCGACTCCTTCCATTAATTCAATTATTAACGAATTTTCTAATCATGAATGTTACTCATTTACAAACGGATTTTTTGGTTATAAAAAAGTCCCTATAGTAAAGTAAGTCCAACATAAAACTACATTTTCCTATCAATACAGGGTGATTCCATGAAGGTGGGTAACACTTAATTTATTTTGCAATATACAATTATTTATTATTCTTAAAAAGTGACCACATCTAATTTCAGCATCATTTTATACACATGTGTGTCTATCCCAACTTTTTTTCACTGTTTTTAAAAATTGAAAAACCAAAGATACCCTTTTAAAGAGGACACACCAATGTGTGGGTTGTGCATTTTTAAGAAATTTTTGGATCTGTATTATTTACCCTACGGATTTTTCTTTGAGTTGCTTTCGAGGTTGTTGTCAAGTTTTCTAAGTCATTAGAGGAAATTTGAGGTCTAAAATGGGCCTCCTAAGGAAAATAATAAAATAATAGTTATTAATTTTGGAGGAAGAATGAAAAAAACTACTTTTTTTGTTCGTATTTTTGACATATCTCCCTGTGTTTTTACTCAAATTATGAGTAGGAGAGCTCGTTGGATGAGGAATTTAATTCCACATCCAACGAGTACCTACACTGCATACTTTTGATGGAATTTAATTCCACATACAACAAGTACCCACACTGCACATTTTTTCAGGTATTTCTTATTTTTTGGGTAGCGAGGTCCGTCAAAAGTATGCAGTGTGGGTACTCGTTGGATGCGGAATTAAATTCCACATCCAATGAGCTCTCTTGCTTGAAATTTGAGTAAAAACAAAGGAAGATATGTCGAAAATACGAACAAAAAAGTAGTTTTCTTTTATGACAAATATGCCAATTCAACGATTATGGTTGACTTATTTTATTGAAATTCTATTGGTTCTTGAATTCTAACTCACAAAATTTATTGTTGGCACATTTTCTTATAAGGCCCATTTTAGACCCCAAATTTCCTCTAATGGTAAGTTTTAGAACGAATTAAAAAAAAACTCGTATGAATGCCAAAATGTAGGAATGATACCTCAATGGATAGAGGATTCGGTGATGAATCTATCGGTACAAACTATGCTCAGTTATGTGCCATGAATGGTAGGGTTTACACCCCTGGAAGACACATAGAAACAATGATTTGCTTGTAAGAGGGATATTTTTTTGTTTTTCAGGCCCTCAATCGAGGTATGTAGCTTGATTGAGGTTTTAACAGGAGCTCAATAGAGGGTTTATTAAACCCTCGAGCGAGGGTCTAATAAACCCTCGATTGAGCTACTGTTAAAACCTCGATTAAGGTAGTTCTGAAACCCTCGATCGAGGTCCTGTTTTTGTTAAAATCCTAAACAAAAATGTCCCGGAATTAACTTAGGCATTCATGGAATTAATGCCATTCCAACTACCTTCCCAACCACATTTCCCACCCGAATTCTTAAAAAAAGTCTATATAAATATAAAACATAAAACATAAACATGTTACTAATTTTATCCTTAACAATTGATTAACCTATTTGAAACAATGCTTGTGTTCTAATGAAAATTTAGCATTGTGTATTGTGTTTACATATTGTTGCAGGTATTAGTTTGGATTTTTGATCAATCGTAATGGGAAGCAAGAAACGTCGAAGTAAAATATCTACTCGGAATCAAAGCAACACCGAAGAAATAAGAGAGAAAGATGGAGAAAGAAAGAGGAAAAAAAGACTAATCTTGAGAGGAGAAGAAGTTGCAAATCAACCTATGATGGGAGAATCAAATGCCATTGCTAACAATATTGGTATGATTTAAAAGTTATGCAATTTCATATTCATATATATAATTTCATTTTCATAGTGATCTAGTTCATATAATTCCATATTCATATATTCATATAATTTCATATTTCATATTCATATATTTAATTTCACAGTGTTTTAGTTCATAATACACACACACACACACACACACACACACACACACACACACGTTAATTTGTTTAGAATTTAATTATAATTTTGTAATTAATTCATAAACTTATATACATTGTATGTGCATGTATTCATAATTGTATGTACATTGTATAATTTCATATTCACATATTCATATAATTTCATATTGCATATTCATATATTCAATTTCATAGTGTTCTAGTTCATAATTTTTATATAGATACATGTTAAATTGTTTAAAATTTAATTATAAATTTGTAATTAATTCATAAACTTATATACATTGTATGTGCCTGTATATATACAACCTTCTAAAACTACTTAGGTACATGTGAAAGAATGGTATGTGTTGTGAAAGAATTGAAAAAAATGTTTAATCACTACACTAAATTAAATATATACAAAGTAAGTGTATTATAGTATGAGTAACTAGTTGTCCAATGAAATTAGAGAATGGTTGATGAATATATATAACTATAGTGCATAATTTATAGCATAATATCTAGTTCTAAATGAATATGCATATATCCATTAGCCTCACATAACCTCTAATACAAATGAATTTTATAATTTGATAATATAGCCTCACATGTAAATGAATTATAATTTGATAATATAGTCTCACATATATAATTTTTATGTTAAAAATTACAAATATTTTTCTCAATGGGAGTTGATTGCACCATCATAGGTTGACTTGCATTTTATCTTCTTAACATTGCACTTATTTCCCTCATCCTTTCTATATCCTTAGCTCTCATTTCATTGATTTTAATATGATTTTAATTTCATATTCATATATTCATTTTCATAGTGTTCAAATTCATAATTTATATATATCCTATTACATACTAATATTTCATGTTTTATGTTACACATTACATGTTCTATGTTACACATTGCATATTCTATGTTACACATTACATGGTGTATGTACTATGTTGATATTTCATATTGTGCCACTAGTACAAAAGCGCGGATTTTTCCACAGAGGTTTTCCACGTTTCTTACTTTTTGGTGTAAAATCCGATGTAACAGGAACAAGGCGTCACTGTATCCACGCCGGGACTCTTAGTCGTCGCTGTATCCACGCCGGGACTCTTAGTCGTCGCTGTATCCACGCCTAAAGCCTTGAACGTCGCTGTATCCACGCCTGACCGTCACTATAGCAATGACACCGTCTTTTGTTGGCTTTTTACAACGGTCAAGTTGACCTAGGGCACAAAAGTCAATGTTTGCCGTCGCTATAGCGACGTCTAAGAGTTCTATAAAAATGAAGACCTTAACAAGATTTTCTTCACACTTGCCATTGTTGCAGCACTATTTTCGGGTGATTGTTGGAGCTATTTATTATTTTCGTCTCCTGCTGGTGAACAATCCATTTCTAGATCTACATAGTTCGGATTTTAAACGTGCAAGGTTAGTTTGTGTTTTCAAATGATGCATACTTTTACTACTTCATGCTAATGTTATTTCCTAGATGAAGTTAGTGTATTTTTGTTTCTATGTCCCCAAAGAATAATATTTCTACCTTAAGGCATCTTTTATTGTCTCACTTAATGAAAGGGTTTTAGAAATAGCGAAACATCCTATGATCTTTCTAAGATAACTCCCATAGGTTTAAGGTGAACTTGGAGAAAGAAAAAAATCCATGGTTTCAACACCTCGGAGATATAGAAAAATAATGGCATTCTTGGTATAATATGGGTTAACAACTGGAGTTGATCTCATCATATGCATATTTCAGCTGCTCTTTTTGAAACTACACTTTAGTTCAACACCATTCGTAGAGTCTCTTATGAGTAAATGTTATGCAACCCTTACTTGTTCCTTTGAGAAGCATTGTTTCCAACATTAGTTTTAGGGCAGCAAGGACTTCTCTCTTCCCAAACCTATTACCAAACCTATTACAATCATGTTTTTTATAAAACTTGGTCATATTCCCTACATGTGCCTGATGTTGGGACCAAATTCTCCTTGTGTGGTACAATAATTATATGGTTTCCAAATCTAAACTAAATGTTTTAAATTTTTTGTTGGTTATAATACACATGTGTTCATTCCATCCAAATAATTAGTATTTCTTAAGTTGTTTTATGGCCCTCTTTATAGTCAATTTGGTTATTTGAATATTGTTCAATACATACTTAGAATTTGCATGTATATTATGTGCATCAATTATTATGGTTCCATAAACTTTGATAGGAAGATCTTGTTATATACCAATGGCCATCTTCACACTCATGGAAACATTGTAGGGTTGATAAACAATCATAGGTTCTAATTGTTTAGTGAAAATTTCTAATTTGAGGAACACTTCAATAACAAAGAGAACTTAAATAAAATGAATGCATTAAGATTTGTTGGTGTGCATGAAATGCATAGTATGCCTTTGGTGATGAATTATTAATAAACTATAACTTGTGTAGACCATTGACCACTCATTGACTAATTATAATTTTGTATTTTCAATTGATTATTATTGTAACTTTCTTACTTAGTTTGACTTTTTTTCTAAAGTGGTTGGTTGCATGTGTATTGGAAGAATTTTTCCATCCTTCTAATAAATGGTTTATTTGATGTGTGAACATACTAAATTCATTGTGTTTTACTAATATCATTGATTTAATGTTCAATATTTTTCAAACAATGGATAACATACAAGAAAGTAAAGGAGAGACTAGTCCCTCTTGATATTGTAAAGAAGGTCATGTCCATAGATTTTATTATCTCTCTCTAGAAAAAGGATGTTATACTGGGTGTGAAGGTTCCTTATTTATACAAATAAACTCTAGAATGCTAGTCCACCATAGAAGGACATTTGTTGGGGTTGAAATCACATGATTTTCTAAACCTTCCAAGGGAATGTATGCATATTACATGCTTCTTTTTTCTACAATGT
>LPNX010363951.1:0-25941 GCA_001517045.1 Pseudotsuga menziesii | reverse complement strand
TATATATATCAAGATAATTCTTAAAGAAATTTTCTCAACATCCAAACAGACATTATTAATGTGTCAAATATTGGACATTATTACAATGTGACATAACCCTTAGCGAATATCACAATGTGACACAACCCTTGATGAATGTTGCTAATGTAACATAACATGTGATAAACGTCACAATGCGACATAATTTCCATGTTGCATTATGGCTATGTTGAGTAATGTGGTAATGTGACAATATGTATGTCATTGTAATGTTGCACAATGATTAGGTGTAGTGAAATTTCCAGGTGTTAACTCTGTTTTGACATAAACGAAGGGTTATGTTCGATTGTGTTGTTTCTGTATGAATATATTATATTATGGTTATGTTAATTAATGTGGTTCATTACATTACAACATTACAAGTAATTTCATAAGACAATTATATGTTTAATGTATGAAGTGCTATGGTGGATCATCATAGTGAGTGAGCATCAAGTTGAATTGTGACATTGCTGTATGGTCATGATGGTTACTGGATTTTTGTTACATGATGCCATTAATTAAATTTTTTTGTAGTAGCTGGTTTTAGTTTTATTTTGAATTTCTTATTGCATTCTGAAATCGATGAAGGGCTATCTTGGATTCTGATGTTCATTGCTTCTTATGGTGTCTTGTGACATGTGGTGTATAGAAGGTCATCATAAATTACAAGATCGTTAGTTATGTTGTTTTCATTTGAACAAGGCGTGAATGTCAATTGTGGAGCAAATATGGAATATCTTTGTTATTTCATGTGGGAATAATTGTTATATAATCTGCAATGTTTGTACTGAGATGTTTTCGTAGACTGGAATAATGCAACAGTTGTTTAATTGATGTTTATTTAATGTGAAACTAAATTATTTTCTAAGCAGTTTCAGTTCCATATATTTTATGATTTGTGATATTTATGAAAAAATAAAATTTTTAAACGAATACAAAAAGTAACAATTTCAATATAATAGTAAGCAATGCATCCATGAATATGATGTATATGAATGTATGGATTGTTAAAATGAGGAAATCTAAGAATTTAATTGCAACAATTACATATATTATTTATATTGTTACTTGAGAAAGTGAAATATTGTATTGATTATTTAAATTGTAATTTGAGCAACTGATATATGCAATTGTTGAAAAACATTTGACATTATGTCAACTTAGTACAGAAAGTCATCATAAATTACCTTATCATCAGTTATGGAATATCTTTGTTATTTCAAGTGCAAAAAATGTGTTCTTTAATGTGCAATGTTTGTTATCATACCGAGTTGAAATCGTATGCTTTGTTTATTCATTTGTTGATAATGCAATCTTTTAGTGTGTGAGGTCAAGATATGTAATATTAGTTGTACTATTTAAAATATGCAAAGTATTGTTTCCATTAAATTCTCGATATAGCCAATAAATTTTGATGTTATACAGTAAATAAATATGTTTATTTTAGATCAGAAGAAATAAAAATAGTGATTTGAAGCAAAAAACTCGAACATAGCCACTCCAAATTTCCATATCATTTATAAAAATCTTCATGGGTTGAAGACATGTTTTATTTGAAACCAAAACACACCAAAATTTGCACAAAGTGCAAAAACTAAAACATAGTTTTTTTTACAAAGACTCATAAACCTATTGAATTCCATGCCAAAATCCTATAGGGACTGAAACAATGTCGGAGGGAGTGGGAGAAGATCATTGAATAAAACCATGCTTGGAGTTAGAGGAAATAAATTCTTATACACGATAATGTTACTGCATTGATTGTTTGCTGGCAACGGTAGACGATGATTTGGAAGCGATGATCTTTCATCAACTGCTAAATGAGTAACACTGCAAGTTTCCAAATCATAGTATATGAATGGAATTTCAACATTCTTGCACATCAATATAGAATTTCAAAAATAAACTCAACTACTACAAAACAATTTAATTAATGGCATCATGTAACAAAAATCGAGCAAACAACATTACCATATTCCAACAGAAACATAACAAATCATAAAAATAATTTCTTTAAACGAACACACAAAGCTATTTAAGCTACTCATAAATAAAATTAAATATACATAGTTATTAGCAACAGAAACATAGTAAATGATAAAAATAATTTCTTTGCTCAACACAGACAAAGTAGAACACAACCATGAGCCAATGGAAAAAGACACCATAAGCACCAATGAACATGAGAATCCAAGACAACCCCTCATCGATTTCAGAATTCGAAAATAAATTCAAAACAAAAATAAACCCAACTACTACAAAACAATTTAATTAATGGCATCATGTAAAAACAATCCAGTAACCAACATTACCATATTGCAGCAAAAACATAACAAATCATAAAAATAATTTATTAGAACCAGCACACAAAGCTATTTAAACTACTTATAAATAAGATATAGGTTGACAACAGATTACTTAGGAACAAATCAAAATTCAAAATATTATTCAAACTTATAAAATATCTTCAACACATTTAGATAACTGTATGCAACGATAGACTGAATAAATACAATGATGCGAATAGAAAGAAAAGGGAATCTCACTATTTTTTTTATGTAGATGGTGATGACAGTGGCTCAACAATATTTTTTTTCCTTGGCATGACAGCACGAATTTTCTTTGCTTTTTTCAGTATTTTTTTAGGTTTTCTTGCCAAGATCACGAATTCCGTTCTTCACCAATCTGTGGTTAGGATCATATTTTATTGCATCCTCAAGCTTGTCATATACCAACCCAAAACCTGAAGATCTTTGTCCATACGTATGAAAACCGTAAATAAATATTTGTTGTGTACCAGTAATACCAAATTTCTACCCTATCTCCTTTTGAATTTCTGGTTTGGAAATGTTTCCTCTTCCAGGATGTAGAACATGTATATGAAATCGATGCCTCAACCTTGGTTCATCTATGAGGTGTCTGATGCATACTGTTGGATGATGTTTGATTTTTTTTACATCCATTTTTTATTTGGATTTGACGCAAAGATCTGGAAAATGAAAACATATATGGTTTTATGAATTCGAACATAATGTTAACCAAATGATACAATAAACAACATTGGAGGAAATTTGGTATAAGCACTAAAACTCTAAGATATCAATAACAATTAAATCATACAATATAACAAAAATGTAAGTTGCATAAAATGGTAACATGCATGGTCATGGTTATATATGTCAAAATCATTGGCATGCCATCTCGTAATCTATCATTCAATACTGTTTTTCTGGCACATTTCATCAGTGCATTCACATTTAATCGATAAAACCAAATTAAAAAAAATTACATTTAGTTGTGAGGATCTTATGAAAAAAAATAGATAACTAACTATATCTTTAATCTTTCAACACATAGAAAAGAATATGAAGAACACAAATCCAAATAAATTAGTAAAAAAAATAATGGCTTCCCTTATGTTTTTATGTCGTAATACAGCTTAACAAATTCTTGTCAATTGAACTGTAATTGAACATATTGAAAAAGTGTATGTTAACATATAGGAACAAATCTTATTCTCGACAACTATATGAAAAGACAATGAATAAATAGAGATTAAACTATGTTAGTTTGTAAATTGGTTTGTTCTCTTGCAATCTATATTTCTTAGTACCAATTCAAATAATAACAACAAAACATGTCAATATAAATATATATACAATAAACAATCAAGTTACCTAATAACCTGATAGTTGTGATATTTAAGCTGAAATGGATTCCAACCGTTGTTCTTCTTTTTTCCTGATTGTAGCATATGCACTTTTCGCCATTTTTGAATACCTTTCAAATGTAAACGGCGGAGATATTTGTAAACTGTCAATAGATTTTACCCTTGAAATTGCTGTGAAAGTTAAACCTTTCCTCTCTGTGATACCGATATCAATGGTTTCCATTTGTAAAGTCAAACCTTGCGATTTGTGTATGGTAAGATCCCAAGCCATACAAAAAGGGATTTGCTTGCGATTTTCTCTAGCAATAGGTGTTATTGGAACAATTTTGGGATATCTGATGTCCCATGGTAAACCAATGTAATCATCAAATGAGACTATAGCATACATTGGCAGTTGTGGTGGTTTGGATCCATCAGAGAAAAAGATGTTTTCAACTGTCCCAAGTGCTCCATTTACCAACCCTGCTTCCACCGACAAGTTACATGTCAACATCACTCACTGACCAGGACATAAAAGCACTTCTTGTTGAAGCATTTCATCATCAGCATCAGAAAAATATTTATTCTTCGTATGTTCAGCAACGCATCGTGCTATAGGAATTCCAAGTGACTTTAGCATGCATCGATTATGTACATTTACCAAGCTGTTTATAGGAAACAAATGGATTTCTGAATTGAAAGTATTACTTTTAGTACCATCCATATTTGCATATGTTCATGACATTAAAATATTCCAATCATTCACTGTTGGGTTTGCATTTCTGATGTTGGTTAGCAACCTCTTAAATTTGACTTGATTTGGATCTGTGCCTTGTTGACGAAATATCGTGTCCAATGTAACAACCTTTCTGAAATCTTTCCATAGCACCGTGCTAGCTATGTTTCCTACGTACAATGGTTTATCTTTGACAGGAGGCAACTGCCCAAGATCTCCAACAAGAATCATTGATCTCCCACCAAAAGGAACTGACCTTTTTTCAGGAAATGCCTCCCGAAGACGTGAATCAATTTGTATGAACAACCTTGGCCCAATGAAACTCATTTCATCAATTAAAATGTGTGTAACATATCGCATTTCCTCTTGCAATACAGAAAGTGACTGACCCTATAAAGATTTGAAGTCTTTAATAGGGATTCTAAGGGCCGAGTGAGTTGTTTTGGCTCGTATGTTGAACGCAACTATTCCTGTAGGTGCCAGCAATAGAAAAGGGATTTTTCCATTTATGGAATGCATTGAAAATTCATGTCCAAAACAATGTATAAGGTAAGACTTTCCTGTCCCTGCAGTTCCTTGAATTATCATCTTCAGCGGGTATTCATTAGGTCCTTCATGGAAATGTTCAATAATAGTTTCAAAACAAAGATGTTGCTTATCAGAAAAAGAGGATGGAGAAGCCGACCTAGAATGTGAGACATCTGGTATGGATCCTCTTGAGCGTACATTTTTTATGAAATCTATTGGGTCCTCCAAGTTTCTATTCCAACCTGTAGTACTATTCCATGCATGGATCAAGTCAAAGTCTCTGCGACCAAGAGTATCAATGTCTGAAACTTGAACAGTATTGGGAGGAACAAGACGTGACAACATCTCCCACTCATCCATGTCATTCTCATGAATCACTTCATCCTCATGTGTATCGTAATCTTCTTCATTGGTATCTAGTTCTAAAGGTATCCTATTGACATGCCAAGCTCGATATCTAAGGATCCTCCAGTTATGAATAATAATTTATGTGTTGACTCCAATATCAATCTGAATGTTTCTAAATGGTTTATAGAGAAGTAATTCACTGAGGAAAAATGACTCAAAGGAATTTGAATTGCTGTTAGGAACTTCACAGAACCGTGGCCATACACGAACTATCGCATGCGTATCTCTTGGCTTCCATGGTTCTCTCTGACGTTGACCAATAAAAGACCATGATCGTGCAGTTTCAATCAAAGATAGGTGCTCCAAAAACGGAGGTCTGTTTTGGTAGTGTTCTAGAAACCCAAACCCTGTTGGGAATTTGTTGTTATCCGAGTTGGAAGAAACTCTTTTGAATATTTTCCTACCAACATTAACTGAAACAAAGCTACAGCTAGAAATAACAAGAGGAAGCTTTAACAACATATGACAGGTTTCCTGTGCTTCTATATCTCTTTCCACAATTGTTTCAGCAAGAAAATTTTTATATGCACATATAGAGGGAATGTCAGAGTCAACGACATTGGAGATTCTTGTCAACATGTCTTGATAGCTTTCTGATATTCTCTTTGATTTTGAAGCATACTTTGCAATGTATTTCAAAACTGCATGACATGAAAGAACCGGCTAGCAATCAACATTGGCACGCCATATTGAAAGAAGAGGAATGTTATGGACATTTAACCTGTCGTCGTTGTGAGCAGGTTCGTATTTTTTGTGTCCTTTGTCATTGACAAATATTTTTGACTGGTCTTGAAGTTCCCATGGTGCATTGTATCGGCACATGTAGGAGGAACCTTTTTTACGTAAACATGAATGAACACTGTATCTTGTGTGTCGTTGCACTCAATTCACTAGTTGCTCATAGTCGTCAAGGGGATTTGTATTGAATATTTCACTGGTATCCAATAAGCAAGGATCTTCCTCCAAAGGTCGATGAATAGAGATATTCCTATGGTGAGCATCACGAGGATTCCATGCTGTTACATAGTTGTCAAAGTATCGTCTTGCTGCATCAACTCTTATCGTGTCTGTCCAATCCAGTTGTTCCATGTCCGGTGCACCTTCTAACCACAAAAATCCATGGATATGTGCTGATCCCCTATGTTGCCATTCATACCTATGAAACTCATCATGATTCAATAATATTAGCTTGCAACAAAATTTCAAGTAATAATCTAACATGTTAGATTGAAAAATAGAATAAGGAAACGACATACCTGTACTAGTAGTCTTTAGCATGAAGGTATTTTACAATGATTTCGTCATGGAATATACTGAAAAGTTCATGCATATACTTTGCAACAATATGTGGATAGTTTATAACATTATCGGTTCTCCATCTATTCCGGTTCTATGCAAATACAGGTGCAGAATTGGGCATAACTTTATGTAGGTCTGGCCACTTGGTATCAGCTGCACTCAGAGTGAAAAACAAAGTTGGGTAACCGATTTGTGATATCATGTCAGTAAGCTCATTGTGACATATGTTCCTTCGTTCCTTGAAGACATGAACCAAAACACATCAATCGTTCAGCTAATTTGGTGTCAGGGAATTCAATGAGCTCCTTACGTAAATCTTCAATTGTGGTAGGTATGCCATCTTCAATGTTTTTTTTCATGAATACAGCAGCTGTTCCTTGGCTTCAATGTCTCATTATCATGTTCAATACAAAATACCGAAACCTTGGATTTTTTCCAAACCTTTGATCACAATATTTAAGTAGGTGCAACCCATACTCATTTAAGCGGACATCCTTCAAATGTGGTTGCAACCAATCAGCAATGCCCATGGGAAACAACGTTGGAAATTCCATGTCAAACAAACCTTCTGTGTTGTATTCATTTATTGGAGACAAACCAATCTCTGGCCATTCCATATCTAAATATGACAAAGAAGATTCTTTGTTAACAAAGTTTTGTATCTCCTCTATCTCTCTTTGTGCATTTGGAATTCTAGCTATAAAGGATGAAGGATGCGTTTCAAGTCGATGAGTTCCAAATCTATCAATGTCTGCATCAATCTCTTCTGAGTCAGCTATGTCGGAGTTGATATAACGCAATTTAGAGGAGACATCTGTTGGCTGGTCTGGGAGACATATGACTGATTCTGGATCAACTTCAACATCTCGGTAATATTTGTCCATCCATATTTTGTAATGCAATGCATCCATTACTTGCGACCTACTAACAACGAAATCATAGTGCTTGGATGGAGGCCCTTCTCTCCTGAGAATTAATATGTCTAGGTCTTCTATTCGACGAGGAAGAGTCTTAGCAATTGAAACAATATCCTATGGGAAGCTAATTGTATGGCCACTGTATTTATATTGACCTCCATGTGCATGTGTGACCTGTAGTATTTGATTCACTCGTTGTATTAACATTTCTTCAACCTGTGTCAAAATTGATAAAACAGGAGGTTGTTTTCGAGGATTCATGTTGTTATCTCGAGAAAAATGATGGATACCATGCTCTTGCCTACATCTCACACAAATAGGTCCTTCATCTTCTATGAAAACATTCATTCCAAGGTATGATTCACGACAAACATTACACATTTGCACAATTGACAATTTATCAATTTTAGCACGAAATGCTCGATGGAAAGAGGACATTTGTTGGAAAAGTTCAACCATGTTTCTTGATGTATGTATATTTAAACCTAGATCTTGAACATGGATGTTACCATTCAATGCAAAGTGAGGCGAGACATGTCGACATCTCTCTCCTCTATTGTTGCGATGATGTAGACTCCTGACTTGCCTTCGTCGAGTACCATCGCCTGAAACCTGACCCAAATTGCTTTCATCATGAAAATTATAATGAAGGTTGGTTGCCATCATATTGTTCATATGACTTGGGGTTTGAATGTTGTGTCCTCAACGAGCCTCGACACTATTATCCTGAAAAGTGAAAATGTCGTTGTTAAATATTATGTCAAATCTTCTGGTAAGATCTAAATATGGAAGTTGTGTACAAACAGGCTGAGTAAGACCTTCGATGTTCCAAAAAAAATAGTCCTTTCTACATCTCCACTTGGTCTACTGATCATGATCTGGTTTTGAATCATTGCTGTAGAATTTTTTTCCCGATTGAGGTCCATGTTCTTCGGTTGACTGCACACAACATAATTTTGACTAGAAGATGGAATGACATTGATCGATGTCACCAGAAGACGGAATGACATTGATCGATGTCACCAGAAGACGGAATGACATTGATCGATGTCACTAGAAGACGGAATGATATTGATCGATGTCATGTCATTTCGATAATTATGTCCATGGATGCTACTATCCTAGAATTTCAAAATGATTTTTGATTGAATTATTGAACACGAAGATGAAATAGTATTGTATCTAATACTGCCTTATTTTGATCAAGTTCAAATGCATGGTTGTTGTCATGGATAGGTGAAACAATACCTTGGTTTTTCCAATAGAAATATTTCTTGCCAGACTGGACATTTGCAAACCGGTTTTGAGTTGATTTCGAAACCCTTGATCTTCATTCATTAACAATCCATTGTTTGCGTGGCTGTGTGAGTCATTCATAGCAGACTTGAAAATCGTGTCCTTTGTTGTTCCAAGAGAAATTGTTCTTATACCACTACTTCTTTCAGCTATATTGGTGTTATCATTTTGTATTGTTTCTGGTTTATTTTTATACATAGCTTCCTTGTGCTCATCAAATGATTGATTCGGAAAATTGTTGCCAGTAGTTATCTAAACATTGAACATGTATGTAAGTATATCTATATTGTACAGATAAATAATTTTTCAAATATAGACAATGCCATGTAATCCTTATACCTCGATGCCATGATTAGAAAATTTTTCGCCCGAAGTATGATCTACGAAAGGTTCAATAACTTCATTCAACCTTTCGTTACAGTTGTTGCTATATGTTGGAGTTGATGATATAAATTGACTTCAGCGATTTGATCTCCTCATTATATCAGATATGCTCTGGAATTTAGTGGGCTCCCCCCGAGAATCAATGACATTTGCAAAGGAAGGACCATGTCGTTCTCTTATATGTTCACCAATTTGCTCACTATTCTCTTGGTATACTAAATGACATTTCCTATTAATGCCTTCCTTTTTTTTATTATAGTGTTTTCGCGAGGATTCATTTTTTGCGTGACGCGATGTTTCCATCAAGTTATTCTCACTGCTCGAATTATTATTTTTCTCTGACGACATATCTACATGAGCATAAAAAAAATAGTTTATGTCGGACCATATTAGTGTACAAAGTCATGTTACAGGTATAGCGAAAAGAAACACAAACGTAAAAGTTTTCAACTTTATTCAAAGATTATCTTTTAATATTTATAATAGTTTTGAACTTTCTTTAAATATTAGCTTATAATATTTGTATTGCCGAAGATTGCCAAGATATAAAATAATATTCTAATCAAGTTTTGTATCCAAGAAAATAAAAATTGGCATGTATGAATAATTTCTATTTCATAGAGAATGTAAATTGGCAAACATCAGAAGAGACAAATCCAATAAGCATGGTAATGAAGTATTGAAGATGTCGATTCGCATAAGTACAGGTAAGTAAAATTCCATATGTAGCATTGACTGCCAAAAATACGGTAAAGTAGGTTGGGAAGAAATATTTTGAATAAGTATGCTTAAGACCCATCCAAACATGTCAACTTGCATAACATACATGTAAGTTACATGCCATATATGTTTTTATTATCCCATTGAAAACAAATCATCAATAGAATCCATGTTTGGGCAACTTAGAATGATGGATATGTTGTCTACAAGCTCAACAACACTTAGGTGTGTTGGATTTTCAAGTTTGGATAATGTAGAATCCAACATTCTATCCTCGCTTACAAAATTAGAATGTGCATCGATGAAGTCATAGAAACCAAAAGTAAGACGGTCGTATTTGCACATGAGCAAGTAATTATCAAGTGCTGCAATAGGAAAATATCCATTGCATTTGCCATTAATGCCCGAGGTCAAATTAGACATGATACTCCATCGCAATCCACCTTCTAAACATCCATTTCTTATCGAATAATTTGTTGAATCATTTTGATTTTTTTTTGGTTCTATAGACGACACTGTAGTTCTCCCATCATTGATAAAACAAAGAAGCTCATTGCGATAACATGCTAGGCTAATCGATAATGTTGAATTCGAGTGTGGAATAAACTGGAACCCCCATTTGTTATCCTCAAGATCTATCCAACATAGCTTGTATATACATATATGATTATCTCTAGAAACCACATGACTATCCACCCATAACATTGTTTCATTATACAATATGGGATTTTTGGGCCGCAAAACATCACCATTGATAGGACATGTTTGTCTCCATTGCATATGAATACTACTGGAAATAAAATATTTTGTTTGAAACTCTGCATAAATATGTTTCAATGCTACCCAATGGTATTTTTGTTGCTCAAAATTTTTCAGCAATGTAAAGAAACCCCAATCACCAAGTCCAAGAGACCCTACAAATGTACAAGTCTTTGTGAATGGATTGGCGATGTAGTAGTTTCTTTTTCGATATAAGATATTGGAGGATGAAACTGCAACAATTGAACCACATGTGGATTCAATTTTGTAGTCGTTTCTTAGGACTTGGATAGAAAGAGATGAACATTTTCCTATTTGGCTAATGTAATGGCCAATGAACCGATGTCTACCAGAAGAGCCAAAACCAACCAAAACTCCATATTCTTTTGTTTGATTGTGTTTCCATTATGAGATGAAATTGTTTTCAGACACAATATGATTCCAACCTTTGCAAACCATTTTCAAACGGATAATCATAGATAAAGGCAACCAAAGAAAGATCATTTCATGTATGTCTATTGGCAGAGATTTCCAAATCGCAGGGACCATGTCCATTTCTATAACACAAAATAAGAGAATCGGTTAGCAAATGGATTGATGTAAATATGCCTTCAGTTCCAAATACTCATAAATCACAGGTTTTTTTTTTTGTAGGCATAAGTATAATTTAAAAGTTCTAGGCCAAGGGAAACATTTTTTTGCATGTTACTTGTACAATTGAAGTACAATATAAAATGACGAAATGTAAAGATGATCACAAAAAAATACATACACTACAAGAAAACATAACATGCACAATGGATATTATTTGGTGCAATATAATTTTTTAGATATATATCTAATGATTACATGGATGTAGATAATATAAAAAGATGATCAAAATTCACATAATATGCAATTTTTTTTTTTTTGCATATTGTTTACATGCCATAAAGCTCCAACGACTCCTCCCAATTTGTAGGACAAGGGAGTAAATCGTCGAATTCTTTCAAGCTTGGAGTTAGAGGGAAAAAATTTCTGGACATTACAATGTTGGTACATTGGATGTCTACAGGCATAGGCAATTGATGACTTCGAAGCAATGATCCTTCATCGGGTCCTACATGAGTAACCCTGCAGGTGTTGAGGTCATAATATATGTACAGGATTTGGCCATACCTACACATCAGAATAAAACTCCCCACAGTCCGAAATGGAAGGTACCTTGGACAACGTGTATTTATATGGAGTGTCATAACCTCTAAAAGGTTCCATCTCAATTCTCTTCCAAATATCCAAAACCTGTGCACCTCTTCAACTGCAGATGCACCAATCCTCAGATCTATCATTTCAGTTATTGACCATATAGTTGTCCTATGATCATTCACAAGAGATAACAGTTGGTTTTGATGTACAGTCAAACACATGGACCATTTGATGCGTCCTGTATGAATTGCATGACCAGCCCATTTGTTCAATCCAATGTCGAGTGGCCACATAGTATAGGAATATAGAGCATCTTCCTCTGAAATGATTCTCATATGTATCCAATATATTTTTCCATTAAAAAGAACTGCATCTTTAGGAGGGGTTGGAATGAAGCTAGTTGCATCAATTTCTCTGCAATCTCTATTCACATTGCTGGACACAAAATTTTTTGAACCATGTTTGTTCTCTTCATGATGAACAACTATCCATCCCTGTTTGTGATCACCGATGTTGCTTATGAGTGTGAAGAATCCAAGCACTCCAATTTCAATCACGCCTATATATAAAAACCGTCCTTTGAATGGGTTAATAATAAAGTAGCGCTTGTGACCTGGCAATGAACAAAACATTGATAGCAAAATATTTGAACCAGCTGCGCATTCAACTGAATAATTGTTTTCTAGATTGGTAATATGCAGAAAAGACGTATGGCCTACAGAATTTATAAACTTATATAGTATTTTGATCTCGTATGGGTGCCAGAATTCAACAAAAAAAACAACTTCAGTTATGTGATTGTTCAACCAAGAAGTTCTAAATGCTCGTTGCCACAAAATTGCTTGGAAATGTTTAGAAGTTGATCCGAACCGGATCAATGTCGAAAAAGGAACCCACAACAAAATTGATTCCAATATCTCCATTGGCAACAAACTCCATATGGCAGAATCCATTTGTAGCTATATAACAAAACAATGAAAAAACATATGGTTATGAACAAAACCAATAAAAATGAAAAAATATTTATTTTACCATTTTATACATGGAACATAACTTCATTTGTTGACATAAAGCAATGTCTATGTCAAACAAAATTGATCTTCCAATTTCAATTTTGAGGTCATTGACATGTGCTTTATGAGTCCAACATCCAAAAGCAGATGTTACAGTGATAAACGACATGTCAATGTTACGTATCCTATGTCTATCATCCAACAATGGAATGCTAAATGAGATCCATCAACTTTTCATGTATAATCCTATGTCTAACATCCAACAATGGAATGCTAAATGAGATCCCTCAAATTTTTATTTATAAATGTGAGTTCTACATCCAAATTTGTTTTTTGGTTGGGCCACATATATGTTCATCAAAACCTAATATATCATTTTCAGGTTTCTCATGATTACAGATATTGAGGTCATTGACATGTCGTTTTTCAGTCTAACATCCAAAAGTTGGATGTGCAAGAGGGGCCTCACCAATTGGCTGAGCACATGTCTCTTGACTTCTGACATGATGACACCTCTCTCTCAAATGGTATTCATAAATTTATAATTTATGAATACCATGGGACAAACCTAATGTATCCTTTTTCAGTTTTCTCATGATTATACATATTGAGGTCATTGACATGTCATTTATCAGTCTAACATCCAAAAATTGGATGTGCAAGAGGGGCCTCACCAATTGGCTGAGCACATGTCTCTTGACTTCTGACATCATGACACATCTCTCTCAAATGGTATTCATAAATTAATACCATGGGACTCTGGACTAAATTTTTTATATAAAAACAACAAATAACTTTGATTCATAAATTGCAATTTTGACGATCTGGAAAAACATTATATATATATATCGATGTAGTCACAATCTTACACATTAAAATTACGAAGCATGATTTAAAAAATGACATGAGTTGCATTTAAACAAATCCATAATACATATCCATAAAGGGAAATTTCATATAGTATTTTCAAAAACAACGCTACTTTTCCATAGTATTTTGAAAAAAAACAATAGCTACAAAAAAAAGTAGGTAATATACAAATGCAATAGAATATATATATATATTAACATTTAAACATAGGTAATACATATCCATAAAGGGAAATTTGACATAGTATTTTGAAAAAAAAATACCTACAAAAAAAGTAGGTAATATAAAAAAGCAAGATTATATATATATATATATATATATATATATTTTAATTTTGTTGTCTTGCATTTCTAATTTGGTTGGTAATTTCTTCTTGTTGAGCTAAAGCTTCCCAAGCTCTCTCAAACTCTTCTCTTGTTATGGCTGTATTCAGTACTAAATTGAATAATTGGGAAGATATAGAAATCTGAGTCCCAAAACCATTGGGAAAATTTGGTTGGATTCGTTGCAGTATTGTCATGCTTCTTTCAAAATGTAAAATCTGATGTGCATGAACAACAAAGTTTATTAGTTCAGGCAGTGCTTCATAGTTTAACTCTTTAGTATATTAATAATTCAAAGTTTAATACAGACACACCACTTATATAGTGACAGAGCAAGACAATAAAGATGAAATGACTAAATTACTTAACTCAAATAATTTCAAATGTTCAATTCGTTACAACTAAAATGTAATTTTTATCCATCCTCTTTCACCATACCCCAAGAAGATTTGTGGTAAAACTTTTTGTTCCCGTGACCTAGCACCATCTAAGTTAGGAGTTGGCTGGGTAGAATTATATTTCTATATCAATTATTGTGAGTACTGTCAATGACATGCAATGAATCCAACAAATAGTCCACCACAACGTTTGCATTTGCATATCCTTTGGATGAACTGAGGTGAACAGTACAATTTCGTACAAACTTGTGGCACCCAATTTCTGCAACAATACATGGACCCTGAGGCTCTTCAACATGTAAAACAAGTCTCTAAAGTCACTTAAAGGTGATCATGAGAGGTGAGAGAGCTCAGTAAACCTCTAAATTTGTGTTGAAAAAACTGAATAATGCCTATGGGACTATGGATTTATGAGATTATGTGAAAAACAATCGTGTACCTTGAAATTTCAAAATCTACAGATATAGTGGATCTCCGACCCTAGTCCTTGGGGTACCAATGATAAAAAATGTCATGGTGACTCCATGTACCTTTAAAAATAATTATATTCTTCATTGACATTTAAATTGTTGCATTGAGATAAGAATTGAGGGTTCTAAAAAATCAACATTCTAGTTTAGGGAGAGCTAGGGGAACTAGTAAAACACCATTTCCAAAAGCTTAATGGGACTTGTCTCTTTATTTATAGATCTCTATATCCCCAAATTTTAATAATGAAACAAAACCTAGAAATGATAAACTATTGACTAAAAAACATATGTCTATCCTCATATACATTAGTGTATAACATAGGGCATATAAAATAATTATAAAATAAATGTAGGGAATAATCCAAGAGGAGATGCTACGCATAGATGAACTTGTCACCACATATTTTGAGTTTTCAAACAATTATCGGAAATATGAAACCAATCGTTGTGATTCTAAAAAAATCCCTTGGAAGTTTACAACCATTCATTGTTAGTATGAAAAATCCCTTGCAAGTTTGAAATAACTTGGTCCAAGTCTAATATAACTAACAGAGAGTCCACATAAACCCATGTTGAGTCTACAACTGACCTTGGTGAGTTTGCAACCATTTATTATGACCCTACAACCACTCATTTTGATGAATCATAAAGTCCTTATGAGTTCAGAAGGATATTCGTGCCTATGCAAATCATCCTTGAGAACATGTCCTTATCATGAGCCATGCTAGTATGGCCTAAAATGTCAACTCAAATACATTGAATGTGACATATACAAATAATATATATCTCAAATTCAAATTGACCACAAGGCCTCGAGAAAAAATATTCCAAGGACTTCTTATGGATAAATAATGGATCCTTGAAAACTTGTAAATGCCCCTTGCTGAACTGTAACTACTTATTAAGGTTTAAATGCTTTCCAATTCAGATGATTTTTTGAGTTGATATCTTTCCATCCCATACAATCACTTTCTTATCAGTAAATAGTTTGAACATTTTTAAGAGATAGTCAGGTTTTTTTTATTTTTCAAAGACAACATGCAAATTGGCAATCACACCTTCTTAATCCACATAGTCTCACTGTCGGTTTAGAACTAACCCTACAAAATGACATTGATTCCACATGACCAAGTTGCCACACTACAACATTCTATTTTCAAATCTCAAACAAAAGAAAAAAAAGATGTAATTTCATTGTCCTTAGCCTCGAATCTCTAGTACATCCAATGGAGAAAAACACATCCCATCCCACATTCATAGAATACCACAATGCATTCTCCACATGACATAATTTTTTAGTTTGTAAAGAAAATCATTCATATGCAACATTTTGAAGCAATGCCTTCACTGAATGAAACACCCAAACAATAGGTAATGACTGTTGCAAACAAAAACACCAACAATAACATACTAATCTACCACTTACCAATCCATGTCGAATAATTAAAATACCCAAAAACTTAGAGAGAGAGTAAATGATTGGATACACTATTTCATTCTAGTCCTTATAGTATCATCGATTGTATAAATGATTCCAAACACACTTCAAGAAACTATGTGATGTGCCATAACAACAACAATAGGAGGGTGAAAGAGAAAATCAATGGCATTCACATAGGGAACCAAAAGATTCACCACATGCTTTAAATCCAAAATGATTGTTCATAGACCATGACCGTGACCTCTAGACAACAAACACATTGTTTTGGGATTCCATGTATGTACCTATCATATGTACATCCCATGTAAACAAAGTCACACAATCCATAATCAATCCAAACCTCAAACCTCAACAATTTCACTTGGACTCTCTCCACGATGAACCCAAACCTCAAACCTCAATAATCACACTTGGACTCTTTCCATGATGAATGACATTATGTATACATGCATGAATTACCTTATTTGACATCTCCTTTAGTACTATATTAATGCACATGTGGTGGAAGAAAAAAGATTAATAAAAACATATTCAAATATGTATTTTTTAAATAATAATTAATCTTAAACAATAATTAATAAATGAAATGTTAGAAATGAGATAGCTTTTTATAACTATTTAAATTTGTATACATACAATAAGCCATAATCACAAAATTGAAAACCCTTTATATAATTTTTAAAATATATTACTCATATCTTATTATTAAAATTATTATATTATGTCATTAATAATTTATTATTATAATTAAATATAATTAATAACATAAAATACATGTATACTTTAAATATATACATAAAATTAAGGAAACATATATTAATTTAGATATATACATATAAAAGGCATATATACTTTATATATATACAAATAGTATCCACCTCAGCAAAATGAAATGAACATGGTACTAAAAGGTCTAAGAGATGGTGAACATTACCGGAAATGAACATGGTACTCAAAAGTATAAGAGATGGAAAACACAGTTGGTGAGGGGTAGTAAGGACATGGACATATTTTTTATTTTTATTTTTAAAATTACTTTAACCTTATGTAGAGGAAATAAGTGTACTATGACATCCCACAAGCAAGAGTTTGCAAAGATACATTACGATCATGCTAGATAAACCAAATCATGCCATTGTTGATTTCGTAGTTAAGGTAACATTTTTTAAACAATATTATAGGAATGATTAAGCCCATCAACATTGGTTTTATCCAATCTTAGCATTGGTTCCACGCAATTTTAACTTTGAATTGCTATGCTACTTGGGAAATCGACCAACTTCTTTTCTTTCGATACAATTGTAGTTGATTGTTGTAAAATGAGAAAGAGGAAGCCTTATGAGTAACAGTAAAAACCTTAGTTTAAATGTTCGACAGATTGATAGGCGTATCTATTAAGAGCACAAGACAGAACCAGAGACAGTCCATATTCGACTGATACTCTTAATTGGCCATTGTTACTACTTGCCGTGGTTTCTAAACAGTGTATTAAGATGGCTTCTAACCTAATTTTACATGCACGGTAAAATAATTCCACTTGGCAATGCTTAAGACAACTACGTAAGCACCCAGATGGCAGTCTTAGAGAAAATTTTACATGCATTGTAAAATAATTCATATTCATTTATTTTCTATAAAAATTATAATCCTCAATTTAATTAGAAATAGCATTGACTCAGATGTCAAGTCCAAGTTTTCCACAAGTTAACTATAGACCTAGACCTTTCTGGCGGATGACAATCTGAGAGAAAATTTTACATGCACGGTAAAATAATTCCACTTGGCAATGCTTAAGACAACTACTTAAGCACACGGATGGCAGTCTTAGAGAAAATTTTACATGCATTGTAAAATAATTCCACTTGCTTAAGACAACTACTTAAGCACGAAAGCTTTTGGAGTCTGGACACCTCTGTTTCTCTCCTCCCACGCTTCACGCTTTCTTCTCCTATTCAAAGCTCTTATTTGCCTCACAAATTTTAACGGTGAATATCGCCTGAATTCTCACTGATCTTACATTTTTTTTTGTCTTGCAATTTCTCACACGGTACACAGAAATATGTGGCATTTGAAGGGGGCTTCCATTTCTGATTGAGCGATTTATAAATATTTGAGACAATTGAAGGGAAATCTGCATATAAATATGTCTAGTATTTGAGACAATTGAAGGGAAATCTGCATATAAATATGTGTATGCAAACATTTTGTGGAAATTGAAGAGAGTTTCTCTTTCTGTCTGTGCGATTTATAGACATCTACAGCAATTTAAGGACATCTACAAACATCTGTGCAGGTATTGGTTGCAGGACGTTGAATATGAATCTGCAGACACAAAGAAGCAGTCTCCATCGCACACCGCAACCTCCAAAAGAATTCGTTCCACGGAAGTTCATAATTTTTCAGAAAGGGTAAGTCCTTAAACCATTTGAAATATCCATTGTATTATTTGTTTATAATTTATACTCAATGCATGCAATAATTTAATATGAGTTTTGCTCATTCTTTCACACAGAGCTCATTACAGTGAGGTATGAGCTCTTGTAGTGCCCTCATTTTTTCAATTCCATATTGCAATAATCTGAAAAATGCCTTAGGCATAAGCCTGTATCATAATCTACCCAGAATTAGATCTTTTTTTACATATAAACCTATAGTTTAGTCAAGTCTCATGCATTTTAGAATATTTGTTTTATGTGCTGACGTTTTGAGTGCATTTTCAGTTTGACAAATCTTCTATGCTGGATGAACCTATTGAGTAGTTCAAAACACTTCAATAGCAAGTACAGGTAAATATTTGCACAAGATAAAAGAGATTTCTTGTTATTTCTAAGTACATTTGTTATTATGCTGTAAATTTTTCTTCCTTTTCTGATCATGTAGATTTTCCTTCTCTCACATAACAGATTATGTCAATGGGAGGTGGGCATACCTCTACTGCACAGGAACTCCAGCGAATGCTCCATGACGATGAATGCACAAGCGCTCCAGCGAATGCTCCAAGACGGCGAATGCTCCAGGGATTGCTCTAATGCTCCAGCGAATGCTCCAAGATCTCACGGCGAATGCTCAGGACGGAGAATGATTAGGACGACGAATGCTCCAATGCTCCAGTGAATACTCCAAGATCTCACAGACTACTCCTCCACTACTCCTCGGTAGCTAACAGACTCTTCCATGTGTATCTCCTCCATGCTTCCACGTATCTCCTCCACGCTTGCTCCTCCACACTTATCTCCTCCACCACCACGTCTCTTAACAGACTCCACATATCTCCTCGTTGGTGACTAACAACTGATGTCATCTCCTAACAAACTCCTAACTCTACGGCTAGTTAGGAGTGTTAAAAGATCAAACGATTGAAATCATCTGGAGCATCCACTTGGCATGATTTGCAGGATCTTGATGATCCGCTCAAGCAAGTCCATCCCCCAAAAATACCATTGATATTTACACCTATCGACGTAAATATAGATTTCCTGCAATTTCATTATTTACTGCCCACTATTCTTTAAACATTTAAGATTTGAATGTATAAATGCATGCTATGCCAGTTTGGATAGAATTTAGATGTATGCGATTCCAGTTTTGGGATAGAGTTTAAATGCATGCGATTCCAGTTTCTGATAGACGTTAGATCTAAACTTATTTATGCCTCTGATTTCCTTGTGTTATATTGTGGATCTAAATAGCTTCCTGTGATTTCCTTTGGAGGAGATTGTGGATCTAAATTTCATACATTCATTTTGATTGTTTATGTCTGCATTTGGTGATGGAATAATATTTCTATGCCTGCGTTTGGAGATAGATATGGAAGACTAATTTCATACCTGCGTTTTAATTGTTCATGATTGTGATTTGTAATTTTTATTGGATTCCTTCCCGCGATCTGAAAAATTTTGTTTTCCTGCGATTTCTGAACTTAAAGGACCCGATCTATGTCTTGTGAGATCTTCTAATATTTGGTAAATTTGGTTTGAATTGTATGCCTGCGATCTGTAACATTTTGGGTTAAAACCTTGTCTGTGTTCTTCAAAGATTTGGATTCATCTTTCATGTATGTGTTATAATGATTGGATCAGAAATATTCATTATGCCTGAGTTCTTTAAAATTTTGGATCCATGTCTGGAGTATATGTTGTGCCTGCGTTAAAAATGTTGGAATAAATTTTCATGCCCATGTTTTGTTAAAGTTTAGGAATATTTTGTATCTACGTTTCAGTAATGAGTGGGAGTATAAGAGCTGGTTTATATATTGTTGATCTTAGTTCTTCCATAATGTTGATGAATATCAGAGTATAAAGACTTCATCTATGCTTAAGTGTATTTTTTTCCTTTTAGCAGAAATACCATTCCATCAACCATGTATGCATTGTAGATCTGGAATGTTTTGTTTTATTTCCGTACATCTCATTGTTTGGTAAAAATCTTCCTGCGATAAGAATCGATGTAAATAAAATCTTGTATAGGTATGAAAAATAGATGCAATGTATTACCTTATAGCCTGGGGTCAGCATGACTATTTTATTGATTTTTAATTATACTCTTTAAGTGGAAAGAAGTGCATATATTATAGTATAATCATGAAAGGAATTCGATAAACAATAGTAGAAGAGTAGAGGTCATATACTAGTTAAAGAGAGATCCCTATCTCATTATTCTTAACTTATAAATGTTATCTGGTATAAATAAGGGTAGGGAAAATGGTTTCTATAAATGGTATAATAGTTTATTTTGATAATGGAATTGCACTTCGGAATTCCAGGTAGTAGTGGGAACCATTCATTTAAGAAATTTTTTGACATGCCCTTTTGATTTGGGACAAAACTTGAAGAGGGGTTAGTCACGATTAATGGTTTTAATTCTTAAATTCTATGATGACTAATAATTCTAAGTAAGGTATTCCCTTGGTTATAATACTATATTAACTTGAAAACTTGGAGGCTTTATGTTTATAACCTCGAACCTTAGTGGATTCGTTTCCCAGCTCGTGGATTGCTTTAGACGGAAAAATATACGTCAAATGAAACCTATAGTTGGGAGAAAGTCATAGACACTCTTTCAGTCACCCAAGCTAAAAGAGGTATCTGTAATGGTTAGATTTGTTTATGGATTTAATTTATGTTGTTTTTAAGTTTATTATGAAACTTGTGTTCTTGGATTTATAGGTTGATATCTAGTACGAATATGCATGTTGAGTTACATGAATTCAAGTGGTGGTTGCAAAAGTTGTGTCCCAATGGTGGAAAGGCATTGGAATATCTCTTAAAAGATAGTGTAGAGTAAATCAGTTGTATATGTTCATACTTTTTAATTAAATTATTTTATCATCTAAATAATATGTAACCATTGTCGTTTTCTTCGTTGAGGAGTCTCATGTCTCATATCTGATGGTTGCACCCAAGAGATCAAGTATAAAGTATGGTACCTTGTTATAAATGGTGTTAACCACAATTAAAATACAAGGTTAATGTGCAAATCATTATCTCATTCGAAAGATAGTCTTGAGACTAAAGTAATGGTTGTACCTGATTAAATTTTCAATAAGATTGGATTATGTAGATTAATATTAACGTGATTGTATTTTAGATTCTTAATCTTAAGATAATAAGTTATGGTTGAGTAAAAATGATTCTAAATTTACTTGGTTTAATTAAATGTATTTAGAAGAAGAAATTTTATACTACCCACCTAGAGAAACCATTCAGGTATTTGGGGTATGTTACATGTGGTATCAGAGCTCAAGTGGCAACACTTGGGTCTTTATTGGAGGAATGTAAATAAGGAGGTACAAGTTGGGAAAAATAATGATTGCGTGGTTACAGATAATAGAAAGGTAAATACCAGGGAATAATTTACCTCTCATACTCCGAGTCATTTGCATGAACTGTAAGTATATAACTAATCCGTGTTTAACTCACTAATGTAACAATTAGAATGTAGATTGAAGCAAGTTCCACTAGAAAATGAAATCATTATTTATTATTATTTCTCCTTGTCAGGATGAATGCACGAGAACCTTTGAAAATCATATAGTAGGAGATGCAATGATGAAGACGAACTAACCTTGCAACCTTTGGGTTATAGGAAGTAAAGGAGGGGTGCAAAGATCCTTAGATAAACCTATGGATGGACTAGGATCATGCTCAAACTAGAATGACCAGTTTGTCATCTAAAAATGAGATAAGTACCATTTTCAGGGCTTGAGTATAATGCAATTCCTATAAAAATAAATTTGGGTAGCATTACCAAAAAGGGCCTTAGAACACTGTTAAATAAATAGTGCATAGATGCATTACAATATAGTATCTTGGACTACTAATAGGGTGATTCCAAGGTGGGTAACACTTTTTGGCTAAATTTGACGATGAAAACTTAATTTTTTACTCATGTGCTAGATAGAACCCCTTGAAACGCATATATGCCATGTGAATTTTGTCTTGTAGTAAAAAAACAAGTTGTAGAATATTATGTTGGCTTCCTAATGCCATTTAAAAAAAAATATACCAATGTCATTTAATGTGTGAAATTTTGCATTTAATGAATTGTTTGACCTTAAAAATTTGAAGAAGTTAATAAGTGTCTCATGTCCAACCCCAATAATTCAATCTTACATTAATAATTATATATATATATATATATATATATATATATATATATATGAGCATGATCTACAAAAAATGCACTATGGTATGCATATTTTTTTGTTAATTTGTTTCTCAATATACGATTATTTATTATTTTTCGAAAGTGACCACATCTGATTTCAACATCATTTTATATACATATGTGTCCATCCCAGCTTTTTTTTCACTGTTTTCAAAATATGAAAAACCAAAGATACCCTTTTGAAGAGGACGCGTCGATGTGGGGGGTGCACATTTTTTAGAATTTTTCGAATGTGTATTTTTTACCCTGTGGATTTTTCATTGAGCTGCTTCGAAGTTGTTGTCAGGTTTTCTAAATGTAAGTTTTAGAACTAATTAAAAAGAATCCATATGAATTCCAAACTTGCATACATGATATCTCAATGGATAGAGGATTTGGTGATCAATCTATTGGTATGAACTTCGCTCAGTTGTGTGCCATGAATGGTAGGGTTTACACCCCTATAAGACACACAGAAACATTGATTTTCCTGTAAGAGGGATAATTATCTATTTTTCAGGCCCTCGATCGAGGTCTAGAGCTCGATCAAGGTATTTAAATGCCTCAATCGAGGTTTTAATGGAAGCTTGATTAGGGTTTATTAAACCCTCGATCGAGGGTCTAATAAACCCTCGATCGAGGGTCTAATAAACCCTCGATTGAGATACTGTTAAACACTCGAAAAAAAAACTTTGTACATGACTACCAAGGTTGGTTTTATATGCATGCTCACCACATTTATATTTAGTAAAACAAATTGAGGACTAGTGATGAAATTTGAAGGGTGGGTCTTAATTTCAAATGGAAGGGAATTCATTCTTGGAGCCCTTATAATATGGAGGGTAATATAAGTAATTGTACTTTCATTGACGAGTATAAATTACATAAATCCTTCACCCAAAAAATCCAAAAAATAAATATTGTCCTTTCAATTTTTTACAATTTTTTATAATTGAGCACCCTTTAATATTTACATGAAAAAATGATATATTTTCAACAAAACTTATCTTGAACGCATTAAGTTGTCATATGTGTATCATTAATTTTATAGTTTAGTAACATAAAAACTATTCTATTGTATTTTTTTAAAGTTGGAACACACTTCATTATACAAAAAACTACTTAGACTATGCCCTAACCATATTGAGGCATCCAAGTGCAATCCAAGCTTGAGAGATATAAGAATGATAAGGAATGAGAACCTAACAAAAAAAATACACAACTCAAAAAACATTAAAAAAATTTCCTACATACCAAGCAAGTTAGCAAAGCTATCATAACTTGGGTCAGGGCATTACAATTTTTTTTCAACACTTGTCGTGAAAGCATACATGTATGAGATGGAGGGGAAATGGAATGAAGCCTAAGTCAATTGAATCCTTGCAACTCATTGCATGTCTGAGTCTCAACAATCCGCCTTTTAAATTGAACCAAAATACCAAAAGAAATTTATTAATGGCTAGATTGAGAAAGTTCTAAGTGTGAGTAATTAAGGGCTCGTGGCTCTAAATTTTTGTGTGTTTTATACCAGTCCACAAGTCAATGAATAAAAATTCATAGGTAGCAATTTAATTTATTTAATGAAAACATCTAATGCATATACCTCTCTGTCAAAACCATTTTCCATGCTGATTTAGGCCACTACCCTCTTTATTGTCTTACCAAAAGGCATGATAATGAGGAAGAAGACCATGACGTAGATACAATAAACCCTTCAATGCATCCTAGCATGATAACTCAAAACTTTAACCAATAGTTGTGAAACCGGTGAAGCCAGGGATTCATTTGGGGGCTTTAACAATAATTTTTGAGTCTGTGAACTACGTGTATTTATTTTATTTTTATGCTTATATTCAAGTAGTATCATGGTGTGTTTTCATTAGAAATCAACATCTAGTTTGTTTATGTCATCAATGGTTGGTAAGGAATTTCAACATCATTTGATTCCTATCAACAATGTATCTAATGTGTATATAATGTAGTACATAAATGTAGTGAAAGGTTTTAAATACTAAAAATACTTTTCTCCTTTGTATATAATTTTTAATTTAAAAAAACTACAATTATGTGATATGAATTTGATAACACTCATTTTTATCTTAATCGTCATGTTCTATTCCGTCCGGGCTCTGGGATTTAAATATCTGGACCGAGGATCTATATCGTATGTAGATCATAGTCCTGGGAATCTAGGTCGAGTGGACACAACTCGCTTAAGTTCAACTCATCAACTGAATTGCTTGCATCATTGTCATAGTATTCTTTTTGCATTAAACCAAGGAGAGCAATGATGCATGCAATTTAGTTGATGATCTGAACTTAGGCGAGTTGTGTCCACTCGACCTGGATTCTCAGGACTATGATATACCTATGATACAGATCTTCAGGATAGATATTTAAAGCACAGAGCCCAGGGTGGAATAGAACAAAATGATTAATATACAAATTAGTGTTAAATTTAGAGTCATATCACATAATTGTAGTTTTTTAAAATAAAAAATTATATATGAAGGAGAAAAGTATTTTTAGTACCTTTAGAGAGATGAAAATGTGAGCATGAAAAAAAAAATATGACATCATTTCCTTGGGTTTGATCAATGTCCATTGTTTACTCTTCAAAATTTTTACTGTGCCACACATTTGCAGTTAATCTTGCTAGTAAATTATTGAATGACATTCGAATTTACATCAATAACACGTGACTAAACATGAAACTAATTCTCATTTCGACAAGATTTGAAAATGTTCAATGACATGAATTCAAATGGGGATTCAAAATACAAGGTGTCCAAGCATATTTTCGAAGAATTCATTAAATGAAAATCTTGATTGTAATGCCCCATATTAATTTATGATTAATAGTAAGTGCTTTTAATTTA
>LPNX010363900.1:200362-238336 GCA_001517045.1 Pseudotsuga menziesii | reverse complement strand
ATATATCTAATTAAAAATTGTGAGTTTGGATTCATTAAATTACAAGTTAAGTCAATGCTCAAGTGTAATTTAATAAAACTAAGTGCAATACATGCTTTAAACATTTCATCAACAACCAAAAACACTATTCAACAAACCTCATGCACCCAATGACTAATCACTCAGTATTAAAGGAACTACAATAGAATCCAAAGACTGAGAACCAACTTTGTGAATCAACATGATTTGAAGCATAAGTCCATCGGATTTGAAAAAGTTTAGTTCGACATTAGATTGATTCTGAATTGAGTTGTGACAGTAAGAAAATATTAGGGTTAGGTTAGGGTTTCCTTGGTAGGGTTATGGTAATGGGCCATTCATGTTAAACAATAAACCCTAGTTAGGGATATGGTTTTCCAATTTTGGCCTTCGTTGGCATGAAATGCATTATCCAGCTTTGGCTCTCATTGGCGTGACTGCATTGTCCCTACTGAGTGGAACCCTAGCTTCAGACACCATCGTAGACAGAGGTCACCGAGAAATGGACAAGAGGGGGAGGCCCCCCCTAGCTAAAATCCCACGTCACGAATCCAACGGAATTGACGGTTTGTCGATCGGAGGCTTGAGCATCGATCTATGGTGAGTTGCAGGTCACCTCCAGATACCGTTTAGGGACACCTGGTGGACTTGGGCCCAGTGTGCAAAAAACCTCACGGAGCGGCAATTTTGAATTTCGTCAACTCCTGCTAGTGTGTTTGGACATGGGAAATATGACAACGCCAACCAGATCCCCACCATCCATGGCTTTCCAGCTTTGGCCCTCGTTGGCGTGACTGCATTGTCCCCTACTGAGCGAAACCCTAGCTTCAAAAACCACCATAGACGGAGTTCATCAAGCAATGGATAGGAGGGAGAGCCCCCCCCCCCCAGCTAAAATCCCATGTCATGAATCGAACGGAATCGATGGTTCGTCGATCAGAGGCTCGAGCATCGATCTATGGCGAGTTGTAGGTCACCTCTAGATACCGTTCAGGGACACCTGGTGGACTTGGGCCCGGTGCGCAAAAAACCTCACGGAGCGGCAATTTTGAATTCTGTCAACTCCTGCTAGTGTGTTTGGGCATGGGAAATATGGCAATGCCAACTGCATCCCCACCATCCGTGGCTTTCCAGCTTTGGCCCTCGTTGGTGTGACTGCATTGTCCCCTACTAAGCGAAACCCTAGCTTTAGAAACCACCGTAGACGGAGGTCATCGGGCAATGGATAGGAGGGAGAGGCCCCCCTAGCTAAAATCCCACGTCACGAATCCAACAGAATCAACGGTTCGTCGATTGGAGGGCCAAGCATAGATCTATGGCGAGTTGCAGGTCAACTCTAGATACCGTTCACACCTAGTGGACTTGGGTCCGATGCGAAAAAAACCTCACGGAGCGACAATTTTGAATTCTGTCAACTCCTGCTAGTGTGTTTGGGCATGGGAAATATGGCAACGCCAACCGCATCCCCACCATCCGTGGCTTTCTAGCTTTGGCACTCGTTGGCGTGACTGCATTGTCCCCTACTGAGCGAAACCCTAGCTTCAAAAACCACCGTAGATGGAGGTCATCGGGCAATGGATAGGAGGGAGAGGCCCCCCCCCTAGCTAAAATCCCACATCATGAATCCAACGAAGTCGACGGTTCGTCGATCAAAGGCCTGAGCATCGATCTATGGCGAGTTGAAGGTCACCTCCAAATACCATTTAGGGACACCTGGTGGACTTGGGCCCTATGCACAAAAAACCTCATGGAGCAGCAATTTTGAATTTCGTCAACTCCTGCTAGCATGTTTGGGCATGGGAAATATGGCAACGCCAACCGCATCCCCACCATCCGTGGATTTCCATCTTTGGCCCTCGTTGGTGTGACTGCATTGTCCCCTACTGAGTGAAACCCTAGCTTTAGAAACCACCGTAGACGGAGGTCATCCGAAAATGGACAGGAGGGAGAGCCCCCCCCCCCTAGCTAAAATATCACAATTTCAAGTACACCAATGACCCAACATGTCAGCCTCCCAAAATTTTCTATTATGCATATGAAACATTAACCTTTCGAAAGCATGAGAGGTTCCAAATTTTGTTTATTTATTAAGTTTATCACTTAATATCTTCACATGATGTTTACCTACTTCACATGCATAATGTTAGCGCATGTTACTTTTGAATACTTCATATGCATAATGTTGAAGCATGTTACTTTTGAGTTGTTTGTGTCAATATTAGTAGGTTATTTTCTTCCACTTTCAATATTAAAAAAAACATAATCAACTAAAAACAGAGTTAAATAAATCACTTATTATCTTTTATTATCTTTTAAGTACAAATTAAACTTCTCAATAATAATAAAAATGAGATGAAATTCCAACACTACTAGGCACTACCCCTTTGGCAATGGACATGTGGGTATAAGAGGTGAGTTGTCAAGAAGGAAATTATACAAGCCTTAAAACATAAGTTTATCGTTGCGGCATTTTGTTTCCATCATCCTAGTTGTATATATCAATTGAAAATATTGACAATATTACCTACTTAAAAAATTAGGGTTTTAGTCCTGTAAGAGAGCCTACAAATAACTTTGATAGGTATGACCTACAAAGGTACATGTGTGTATTCTAATGTTATGTATATCCTGTGAATGAGATCTTGAAATGTTCATATGATTGATATATATGGTTTATTGATCATATGTAAAATTTGGCATTTTCATTAACTTGACATACAAGAGAACTTTTGGCATATTTATAAACAATATTATGGAAAAATTTTCATATCAAGAACACAAAATTGACATATTCATAAGAAACATACATGGGGAAATTTAAATTATGATACATACCTCATCATGCTAGATCCCACCTATTATCATACAACCAAGCCCTCCGGATCATCTCTTATAATGATGGTCTCCATTAGTCTCTTATGCTCTGTATCCGGTAAGAAGTAGCGTACCTTCGATGAATTTCGGCTAGGCATTGTTCGTACCTGGAGGTTTGTATCAATGATTAAGTTGGTAAAGTGATACACACTTGCACCTGGTTTGTAATCCCTGTAAACATATCCACTCTTCTTTCTTGCATTGTTGTCATGTGTAAGGTATTCACCTTTAACAACCATAAACCCAGTGGGGAAGTGGTTGTTTTCATCATCAGTCGTGGACATAATGAGGGTTTGCTTTCCCTCTATACAACGTGCCAACCAGTAATCACCACCCCATTCACTATCTTTTGAGGCAACCACTGTGTATGAGGATGATGATGATGATGTTCATCATGTTGATGATGATGATGATGATGATGATGATGATGATGATGACGACGATGGTGATGATGAAGGTGATGATGATGATGATGAAGAATATGATGAAGATGGTGATGATGATGATGAGGATGATGATGAGGATGATGATAATGATGTTCATGATGTTGATGGAGATGACGATGATGAGGATGAGGATGACGAATGATGATGATGTTCATGATGTTGATGGTGAGGATGATTATGATGATGTTCATGATGTTGATGGTGATGATGACATGATGAGGATGATGGTGATGAATAATGATGATGTTCATGATGTTGATGGTGATGAATGATGATGATGATGAATGATGATGATGTTCATGATGTTCATGGTGAAGATGATGATGAGGATTATGATGATGATGTTCATGATGTTGATGATGGTGATAATGATGATGATGATGTTCATGATGTTGATGGAGATGATGAGGATGAGGATGATGAATGGTGATGATGTTCATGATGTTGATGGTGAGGATGATGATGATGATGTTCATGATATTGATGATGATGATGACATGATGAGGATGATGATGATGAATGATGATGATGTTCATCATGTTGATGGTGATGAATGATGATGATGAATGATGATGATGTTCATGATGTTCATGGTAAGGATGATGATGGAGATGATGATGATGTTCATGACGTTGATGGTTATGATGATGATGATGATGGCAATGATGGCAATGGTGATGATAATGATGATGATGATGATGATGAAGGTGATGATGATGATAATGATGACGATGGTGATGATGAAGGTGACGATGATGAAGATGGTGAAGATGATGTTGATGGTGATGATGATGATGATGATGATGTTGAGGATGAGGATGACGATGATGATGACCATGATGATGATGATGTTCATGATGTTGATGGTGATGATGATGATGAGGATGAGGATGATGAATGATGAGGATGTTCATGATGTTGATGGTGAGGATGATGATGATGATGTTCATGATGTTGATGGTGATGATGATGATCATGTTGATGATGGTGATGAAGGTGATGATGAGGATGATGATGAGGATGGTGGTGATGATGTTCATTATGTTCATGGTGATGATGATTATGAGGATGATGATGATGACTGCTGATGATGTTCATGATGTTGATGGTGATGATGATGAGGATGATGATGATGATAATGATGTTCATGATGTTGATGGTTTTGATGATGAGGATGATGATGATGATGTTCATGATGTTGATGGTGATGATGATGATGATGATGATGATGGAAATGATGGCAATGGTGATGATGATGATGATGATGATGATGATGATGACGATGATGGTGATGATGAAGGTGATGATGATGATGATGACGATGGTGATGATGAAGGTGATGTTGATGGTGATGATGATGATGATGATGATGAGGATGAGGATGATGATGTTCATGATGTTGATGGAGATTATGAGGATGAGGATGATGATGATGAATGATGATGATGTTCATGATGTTGATGGTGAGGATGATGATGATGATGTTCATGATGTTGATGGTGATGATGATCTGATGAGGATGATGATGATGTATGATGATGATGTTCATGATGTTGATGGTGATGAATGATGATGATGACGGGGATGATGATGATGAATGATGATGATGTTCGTGATGTTCATGGGAGGATGATGATGATGATGTTCATGATGTTGATGGTGATGATGACTATGATGATGGCAATGATGATCATGGCAATGATGGAAATGGTGATAATGATGATGATGATGATGATGAAGGTGATGATGATGATGATGATGACGATGGTGATGATGAAGATGATGAAGATGATGTTGATGGTGATGATGACGATGATGATGATGATGAGGATGAGGATGATGATGAGCATGATGATGATGATGTTCATGATGTTGATAGTGATGATGATGATGAGGATGATGATGATGAATGATAAGGATGTTCATGATGTTGATGGTGAGGATGATGATGATTATGATGATGATGATGTTCATGCTGTTGATGGTGATGATGATGATCATGTTGATGAAGGTGATGATGATGATGATGATGAAGATGTTCATTATGTTGATAGTGATGATGATTATGAGGATGATGATGATGAATGATGATGATGATCATGATGTTGATGGTGATGATGATGAGGATGATGATGATGATGATGATGATGATGATGATGTTCATGAAGTTGATGGTGATGATGATGGTGATGATGATGATGATGAGGATAATGATGAGGATGATGATGATGATGTTCATGATGTTGATGGTGGTGATGATGATGATGATGGCAATGATGGCAATGGTGGTGGTGATGATGATGATGATGAAGGTGATGATGATGATGAAGATGAAGATGATGAAGATGATGGTGATGGTGATGATGATGATGATAATGAGGATGATGATGATGATGTTCATGATGTTGATGGTGATGATGATGATGAGGATGATGAAGGTGATGATGACGACGATGATGATGACAATGACGACGATGGTGATAATGTTGATGATGATGATGTTCATGATGTTGATGTTGATGATGAAGATGAAGATGATGATGATGATGATGATGATGATGATGATGATGAACATGATGATGATGATGATGATGATAATGAAGATGAACATGATGAAAATGATAATGATGATCATGGCCATGTTGATGGTGATGATGATGTTGATGATGAGGAAGGTGATGATGAGGAGGAGGATGATGATGACGACGACGATGATGACGATGGTGATGACGATGATGTTCATGATGATGATGACGACGATGGTGATGATGATGTTCATGATGTTGATGGTGATGATGATGTTCATGATGTTGATGGTGATGATGATGATCATGTTGATGATGATGATGATGGTGATGGTGATGATGAAGGTGATGATGACGATGAGGTTGAGGATGATGATGACGAGGATGATGATGATGATGATGGCGATGGTGATGATGATGATCATGTTGATGATGATGATGATGATGATGATGATGATGAGGAAGGTGATGATGATGTAATGATAATGATGAAGTTGATGATGATGACGATGGTGATGATGATGAAGATGAAAATGAAGATGATGATGATGATGATTAAGATGAAGAAGATGATGATGAACATGGGGATGTTGATGATGATGATCGATGATCAATGATCATGGTGATGATGATGAAGATGATGATCATGTTGACGATGATGATGTTTATGATGTTGATGTTGAGGATGATGATGACGATGAGGAAGGTGGTGATGATGATGATGATGAGGATGATGTTGATGACGACGATGGTGATGATGATGTTCATGATGTTGATGGTGATGATGATGATCATGTTGTTGATGATGATGATGATGAAGTTGAAGATGATGATTAACATTATTTTTGGTTTTACAAAACGCGCACGTGATTTGTCTGCACATAACGCGCACGTGTTTTGTTCCTATACAACGTGCACACATTTTGTTTAGCTAAATCACACTCATGTGTTCTTTAAATTAAAAAATTTATTCCCTCCGAATGATAAGGCCGAGCCTCCACCCATGCTTTCGTGGAATTCCTATGCCTATGTGTCTGCTCTGTACTTTGCTTCGGATTCAACATGCCTATGCCTTGGAGTATGATCAACCATGGCTAATTCAACATTATATCCAAATTTTCAATATGCTCGTGTTTAGCGGTTTGTCTGATTATGCTGCACACCTCCATTTTTTATGAGATTTTAGAAACAGATATGGTTTTTTTTTGCAGATTTTAAATATGTAAATTTTAACGAGAATACATAATATTTTCTATTTTTTTCTTATTTATCTTGTGTCATCACTCATAAACTCAAAAAACACACTGGTAGTGTTTTGTCCATATCTCTTTCGTTTCTCAACCATTTAAAAAAAATTGTATGGTGCACTAAAGAACACCAATATCTACATGTTATAAAAAACCCATTTCCAAATAATTGCATTAAGACATTCAAACGCTGCACCCACAAATGATGTACCGTTTTCAAGGTTTGATCTCTTAGATAATTAAAAAAAAATTTAAAAAAATTATTTTTATTATTGAAAAAATAGTCATGTACTAGTCCTATATGTTCTCTATATGTATACCCATTTTCGTAAGTTTATTCCATCATTTAGACACTCAGAGGCTGCACCCACAAAAACATATACTTTATAATTTGTCACAAATATAAAAAGTGATCGTTAAAATTTATCTAACTTTAGATAGTTAACAACATTTTCAATAGAAAAAATATATATATATTTGAAAAAGTCATTCAATTTCCTACATTTCTTGTTTTTTACTGATCACAAGATTCATTGTGTAAGTGTCTCAAAATATCCATGCAAGTTGATGGATGTCTATTTTTTCAGTTTTGTATTGCATCTAACGCACCAAAAGAGACCGTCAACTTCTTGCACACACCCAATTGTCATAACCTATGAATTTTAAAACCATTACTCATAAGACTTAACATTCTAGTATGTAATTTCTTACATTAATCTTTTAACCATTTTCATTGGTAAAGGATTCACCTTTAATAGAAGTACATAACCGTTTAACTAGAACAGATTTGTAATAAAATCTTCTCTTCATTACTTAACCATGGGTAAAAACTTTGCAACTTTTTAACTAATAGTACAATATTGCATGTAATTAAAAACCATGGGTACTCAACAATTTAAACGACTTCAACCTCACCCATGGAAGAGTCATTCTAACATTCTTTTGTGTACATTTAATCCTTTACTACAAAACAGAATGGTGTATTCTATTTCATTATGATAAATTTATCAACACAGCTATTTTATAAATAATAACTATTCTAGAAATCTATTTTACAAAAGGTAACACTTTTCTTTATGTCACAGTCTCAAATGCAAATCTTGACGTTTTCTCTTTTTTTTTACAATTTAAGACTCCACTTTGGGACATTAATAAAAGATTTATAACCTCCTAAAACTGAAGGCACGATTGAGAAAAAGTCTAATGAAAGAGGCTTTGTCTGGGAATCTTTACTTTGATCGAGCCACTAAACTTCCTCCTTTATTGAGAATTAGGGAAACTCGTTGCAACTAAATATTTATTTCCCTAGGTCATAACAAGTGAGATTGGTCAAAGTTTTTCCAGAAACACAGATCTATCTATAACATAGATATCACTTGCAAGATTGGGGGATGGCTAACGCTTTCTGAAATACCAGATCTGAGCTACATGATACCCCCATATCAGCGACTCTTTCCTAGATCCAATACATATTGTAAACGTGAGAAGGGATTATCCATGCTGGCACACGATCTATTTATCAATAGATTTGTTCATGGATTTAAAAAGTAGGCGCACAAAAATGTAATTGCTGCTAAGTATGCCAAGTTTAACATTCCAAACAAAGCATGGGCGATCCCTCCCAATCCATCTTGTTGGTGAAGATTCAAATAATTTAAAATGCAGAGTATCCTAGGCTGAAACACAGCAAAAATAAGTATGCCATAGAGAAATTGAAACCCATTATTTACTAAAATATTAACCCTTTAAAAACCATTCAATACTTCAAAGTCAGCCAATAATTTATCTCTTTATATATGCATGCAGGGTTCAAAAATTTCATTCCGAAGCTAGTAAAGTTTCAGGCGTAGATCAAAATCAAATTCCAAAATATAAATATCGTATATACTACGGAAGCAAGAGATTCCTGGTGGAATTGAGTATGTTGACATGGTTTTTATCATTGCAAAAATTCTCCTAAAACAAAAAGATTCTCTCCTTCTCTATATAGTTTCATATCTCTTGTTTAAATCCACACGGAATATGAATATCTACTAAAAGAAGGTCATGAACAATTTTTTCCTAGGAAACGAAGTTGTGTGGATATAGGGGTGTTCCTCTCGGTGCTAGTTTTGATCCATTTGGTCCTCCGGATATTCCTAAATACTTATTTGTGTCTTCTCCGCGTATGTATGCAGAGATCCATGGCGTCCACCTGGATGTGGCACTCATCCAGATCTTGAACACTTCTCACCATTTGGTAGAGAAATGAAGTTCAGATTCCATGTAAATCGAAACTTAAATAAATCGCAGGACAAAGTGGAAAGGATCTATAATATCGATCTAGGTTTTATATCCCGAGTATCACAAGATTTGAAATCTATATAAACTAGATCCTTTTTGAAAATAAATAAAATGGTACAGTTCTCATGCATAAATCTCTCTTTTAGGAAAAGTCATGGCTTCTAAAAATCACATGCCATCTAGGCTTTTTTTTGTTTGTTAACTAAAGCGCAGAAGCAGTCCAAAAATTTATTTCAGATCTCAAATCTGATGCAAACATGCGCACAAATCATATTCACGCCATCCCGATCATGCAAAATCAAAGTTTTCATTTCCCAGAGGAATATGCAAGAAAAGCATAACTTCCTCTACAGATCTACACTAATTTTAGCAAGAAAAACACAATTGAAACATGAAATCACAACATCTATAAATACACCATCGAACTTGTAGATCCAGACGTAGAGGTTTGCACAAATGCAGCCGCACTTACTGAAAAATCCAAGAGGTAATTAAACGTTGTTATTGAAACGATCCATATATGATTTCAATTAATACGCTGGGTAGGTTGAAAGCGCAGGCTACTAGACACCTGCGTGAAGTGACGGGTTCTTGCCCCATTAATCACCAACAGGCACTGTCCTCTCATCACCCAAACTCCCTCGCCAACCTCACATGCCTGCATTCGGCTCAGCTCCCATCATTGCCATCTCCCATAAGTCGCGACTCCCCCCCTATAAAAGGAACTTCACCAATTTTCATACTAAGATAAGTGGAGGCTTAGTTCTCCACGTTTTATTTTGGTCAAGGACCCTCTCTACTTAAATCTAGAGAAGATATTGCGTTATATGTATAAATTATTTACAAGTTAACAAGAGGCGAAAGGTAAAATCGGTGCTCCTTCCAACAAGGAGACAAACTCCCAACCACTAAGAGATTTCCAAAGGTGAGTGTTTTTAAACATCATGGACATTATATTTGCTTAATTATTTTAATATATTGTCAAATGAAAATAAGCATATTGTCAATTAGAGTTTAGACAAATCGTTTCAATCACCACTTCTTTATCCATTTTTCAATTTGTTGACAAAACTATTCATGTAAATTAAAGAGAGTATAAAGTGAGATTACTTGTGAGTTATATGTTGAGGAGTGAGTAAGGATATTTCACTTAATTTTTTTTTGGGTCAAAGCTATAATATCAACATTTTTAATAATGTTATTGAATAATAATATTTTGATTATGTTGTTAGCTATACCTTATGAGTATATTAACACAACATGGTGGCATTTAGCTTCTAACATTAGCTCAAGTAATACTTAAACCAAAGGAGAAACTCTAGTGTACATGATACTTAAGACGACACCCGTCATCAAAGCACATGGACTCCTAGCCAAATATCCCTCCCCCTAGTGGATTCGTCCCCAAATCACCATTTTGGTCCTGCAACACGTTCAGCTGCCTAACATTACTAATTTCATCAAATTTTGATAAAGCTAGTTTTCATACTTATAGTCCCTTTTACTTATGCTTAATGTTTTTTTGGTTGTGTTCTGAGGGGATGTTATACACTTTACCCCTTAGAATTAACACCATCTTCAGTGTTACATACTCGACCAAACTTTTGCGTTCATTTCACGTTAGGTTCTTATGGCTTGCTTTCGCATCCTTTGCGATGTATTTAGCTTTGCTTTGATCATATTCAATCATTTGTGATTTCTGCAAGCTTTTTTCTTTCATAACCCATACTTTTGTGTAACAAAACCAGGTCTTCCAAAATTTATTCAGTAACATGTCATTAATTTATAATCCAACTTTGAACATAAACCACAAGTTCCTTTTGCAACACAACCTTTGCAATTCATGAAACATATTTTATCCTTTGTTTGTTCTTTTATCCTCATAAGACGGCCTAATACCCCATTACCATCAAAAGACTTTATAAGTAATTCATATTTACTTATCTTTTTGAAGGACGTATTTTACCTCCGACACTTGTTAGCTTTAAGTGGTCCACAACTAAACATAGACATTTCTTCCAATCACAAGTTAACATCATCTATTTCACATAATTTCAAGTGGTGACCTTTTAAATGTACCATTCACCCTTTCCCTTCAGGGAATTTTTCCTACTTAAGTATTCATAACATTTACACTTAAGACATTCAATAGCCTAGCTGTTAGGAGAATCATTAATATGTGTTTTATTGTTTCATTATGAAGTTGAACAAATTTCAACAACACTTTTTGTTGATAATCAAACTCTCTCCTTTGAGTCTTACATCTTTAACAACTCTCTGCTGAATATTGAACTCTCTCTCGAGTTGTTGACACCAATTGGACTTACAGGCTAAAGCTTTGAGGTTACTCTCCCTTTTGATTGCTAGTTGAAAGCCCCCCCGCTAAAACATCAAACACCATCCTATTTTCCAGATGTCAACTTTGTGGCTAGGTATTTCCATTGATATCACTGAATGTTTCATAATTCCCCTCAAGTCTCCTCACTTGAGTCCATGAAAAGTTACTTTAGCAAAGTAAAGCTGGATCCTCAATTTTTCTCCTTGGTGTTCCCTCAGAGAAGAGATTATTTTCCCCTCAAGCCTTCATGCTTGAGTCCAGGAATTTCTTTTCCACCTAGCCTCCTTCCTCAGTCCTAGAAAATATCTTTTAACCATCAATAATTTTTGATAATTACAACATGTAACGTATCAAATAGGTTCATATGTTTTTTTTACTCATGATTTAACATAGTTGTTCATGAATCCTTGATCTTTATTCAGATTCTTAGCATATGCTTACCATGCATACCATAATGCGCTCTTGCCTTTCATCAAGTTTCAAGAATATTGGTCATTACACGATCATATGAAATAAGCATCCTCTTTTGGCTCCTATCAAGACTCTTTTTATTTTTATCGTTACCAAGTCTCGATACGTGCAACTAATTCGAACAATGATAGTGATGATTCCACATAATAGATTCTAAAATAAATTATCCTTTACAATTTATCATGAAAATCATTTTACATTAACTCTTCTAGAACTTACATTCATCATCCTCAACATTTTATTGGAATTTCATAATTCGTTACTTCCATCATTTTGTAAAACATATACAATCATTTCAATAATACATCAATTTTCCTTTGGTTTACACCTTTTATCCTGTGCGAAGGACTACTTCATTAAGTCATTCGTTTAGTGATTTTTAATGTCTATGACAATGTATAATTCTAACCAAGATAAACTTAGCTATGCTTTACAATGAGGTCTTGCAGTACAATGTGATACTGACTTCAAACTGGAGTATATAGTTTGTAAGATAAGGTTATCCTCACAAAGAACATGTTAAAAAATATCATAAATGAAACAAAAATCAAGAGCTCCGTAGGCTATGATCATAACCTGATTGTAGACTAAGATATTGTTGTTAACTAAATCATTGGGAATAAGTAAATATCACCCAATATCTATGGGGAGAGGGTTCCAAAATATTCTTCAGAGAACTTTTACCATGAAAGCATATCGTCAATGATGAAGAGGTAGCAGAAATGGGAATGATTCTTGATTTCTTCAATATTTAATTCATGCCCTAATAAATTCATACATGTATCTCGTGACAAACAAAATACTTCAAAAGAACTTAACAACCAAATTCTCTTATCTTCTGACTACAAATTTACTTAACGCGGAGGTTTAAGGACCAACTTGATTAGCCAATATCTTAAGTTTTCCTATAACCAATTTAAGTTACATTTTATTCTACTTCCCTTGTTATTGATACTTTTTAATTGGAGCAACCATGTATACTGTAGTCATCACATATGTAAAGAATTTTAATGTTTTATTTAAAATTCAACTTTCTTCAGCTTACGTGCTACAAGATAAATTGTTAGGCAAACTATATATATATATTCACATAAATAATAATTTAGAGAGTACACAATTTACTTGTGTATGTGCGGGTCCATTTGGATGCAGTGTTTTAACCTGGGGCTCTAATACCATTTGTAACGTAACTGAATTCCTCAATGTAAATTATGAGAAAATGGGGTAAATTTTTTTCTTTTAATATATCTTAACAAGTCAACTATGTTAGTCTCTTGAGAGTGTATAAGCACATAATTGCAAACATTACTAAAACTGTAATTCAATTTGATTAAGTTCCACTGAATAGTTGACAAGAGGACTATACTAATGACCATACAAGTATAAGAATAATGGCAAGAAATTTACACCTTAAATATAGAATCACACTTTGTTGCAATTAAGAACCGTCAAACTACATTCACTCTAATAAAAATCTACATAAGCGAATCTTATTGAAGTTTAAAATAGATACGCACGTTACATTAGTCGCTAGACTATCCCTTAATTAGGATAGTGATTACACATTAACCCTTTATTTTAAACATCACTGACATCCCTCATAACAAGGTACCATCCTTGTACTTGTACTCTTGGGCGCAACCATCAAGGATGACGCATGAGTCCTTAGTGGAGAAAACAACAAAGTTAAATACACTTCAGATGAGAGAATCTACTAAGGAATATGCACCTATATGACTAATTAATTTTACACTTGTCTTTCGAGAGTTATTCAACCATCGTAATACAGCTCCTGCAGCCACCACTTTATATAACTAAACATGCATATTATTACCATGAATCCAAGAGAATAAGTCTTTTAAACAATGTAAATAACATCCTCAGACACAAGTAACTATTAAAGATACTCCCTTTTAGCTGGGGCGACTGAAGTGCGTCTACAATTTCCTCCCAACCATAGGCTTTATTGTGACATATGTTTGAGTGTCAAAATCCACCCTCAAGGTGGGCGACGAATCCACTAAGGTAAGGATGCGAGCAAAAACTCTATAATCTTTGAGTTAAGATAGTGCTATATCCAACTGGAACACTTTGCCTATGATTATGAGACTTAGAACTCTTAATCGCCATAACCTATGAATTTTAAAACCATTACTCCTAAAACTTAACATTCTAGTATGTAATTTCTTACATTCATCTTTTAACCATTTTCATTGGTAAAGCATTCACCTTTAATAATAGTACATAACCTTTTAACTAGAACATATTCGTAATAAATTCTTCTCTTCATTACTTAACCATGGATAAAACCTTTACACCTTTTAAACTAATAATAGTAGAATTTTGCATGTAATTAAAAACCATGAGTATTCAACAATTTAAACGACTTCAACCTCACCCACGAAAGAGTCATTCTAACATTCTTTTGTGTACCATTAATCCTTTACTACAAAATGGAATGGTGTATTCTATTTTGAACATTATGATAAATTTAACAACACAATTATTTTATAAATAATAACTATTCTAGAAATATATTTTATAAAGGTAACACTTTGTTTTATGTCACAATCTTCAATGCAAATCTTGATGTTTTCTCTTTCTTTTTACAATTTAAGAATCCAATTTGGGACATTAATAAAATGTTTATAACCTCCCAAAACTTAAGGCACGATTGAGAACAAGTAGAATGAAATAGGCTCTGTCTCGGAAGCTTTACTTTGATCGAGCCATTGAATTTCCTCCTTTATTGAGAATGAGGGAAACTCGCTGCAGCTAAATAGTTAGATTAGCTGAGATTCCGCTGTCAATATTCATGGCAGCTAAATATTTATTTCCCTAGGTCTTAACAACTCAGATTGGTCAAAGTTTTTCCGAAAGCATAGATCTATCTATAACATAGATATCACTTGAAATATTGGAAAATGGCTAACATTTTCTGAAATACCAGATCTGAGCTACATGATACCCCATATCAGCGACTCTTTCCTAGATCTAAGACATACTGTAAATGTGAGCAGGGCCTACTCATACCAACACACGATCTATTTATGAATAGATTTGTTCATGGATTTAAAAAGTAGGCACACAAAAATGTAAACGCTGCTAAGTATGCCAAGTTTAACATTCCAAAGAAAGCATGGGATATCCCTCCTAGATCCATCTTGTAGGTAAAGATTCAAATAATTTAAAATGTAGAGTATCCTAGGTCGAAACACAACAAAAATGAGTATTCCATAGTGAGATTGAAACTCCTTATTTAATAAAATATTAACACTTTAAAAACCATTCAATACTTCAAAGTCGACCAAGAATTTATCTCTTTATATATGCATGCACGGTTCAGAAATTTCGTTCCGAAGCTAGTAAAGTTTTAGGTGTAGACCAAAATCAAATTCCAAAATATAAATCTTCTATATACTTTTTTTTCCCAAAGAAAAAATTCGTAAATATTTTATTCACATTCAACAGATGGCCCTCAAGGTCCATTATACAAAATAAACCAACTAAGAAGTTGTCAATACAATCAGTGACCTGCCTCAGGAAGAGCGCAATAACCATTAACAATCATAATGTTACCAAATACTTATCAGCAGAAAAGAGTACAAATATGAACAGCCATGCATCAAAAGAAATAAGTCTGATCATAGCAGACTTTCAGTCTCCTATATACTATGCGGGAAAGAGATTCCTCGAGGAATTGAGTATGTTGTCATGGTTGTTATCATTTCAAAAATTCACTTAAAAAATAAGATTCTCTCCTCTATATAGTTTCGTATCTCTTGTTTAAATCCATTCGAAATATGAATATCTACTAAGCGAAGGTTGTGAACAACTATTTCTTACGAAAGGAAGTTGTGTAGATACAGGGGTGTTCCTCTTGGTACTAGGTTTGATCCATTTGGTCCTCTGGGTATTCCGAAATGCTTATTTGTGTCTTCTCCGCGTATGTATGTAGAGATCCATGGCATCCACTATACGTGGCACTCATCCAGATCTTGAACACTTCTCGCCATTTGGTAGAGAAATGAAGTTTAGATTCCATGTAAATGAAAACTTAAATAAATCGCAGGCCAAAGTGGAAAGGATATATAATATCGATCTAGGTTTTATATCCCAAGTATCGCTAGCTTTAACATCTATATAAACTGGATCATTTTTGAAAATAAATCAAAAGGGACAATGCTCATGCAGAAATCACTCTTTTAGGTAAAGTCACAGCAAGTAGTCCAAAAATGTATTTCATATCTCACATATGATGCAAACATGCACACAAATCATACTCAGCAGAGGTTTCACCTTTAGGAAAATCGAGGGATTCTAAAATGAGTTTCACGCCCTCCTAATCATGCAAAATCAAAATTTCCATTTCCCAGACGAATATGCAAGAAAAGCATAACCTCCTCTTCAGATATACACTAATTTTAGCAAGAAAAACACAATTGAAATAGGAAATCACAAGATCTATAAATACACCATCGAACTTGCAGATCCGAATGTAGAGATTTGCACAAATGCAGTCACACTCACCGAAAAATCCAAGAGTTAATCAAACGCAATCATTGAAATGATCCGTATCTGATTTCAATTAATACTCTGAGCAGGTTGAAAGCGCAGGATACTAGACACCTGGGTGAAGTGATGGGTTCTCACCCCATCAATCCTCAATAGGCACGGTGCTCTCATCACCCAAACTCCATCACGAGCCTCACATCCCTCCATTAGGCTCAATTCCCATCATTGCCATCTCCCATAAGCCACAACTCCCCCCCATAAAATGAACTTCACCAATTTTCATACTGAGATAAGAGGAGGCATAGTCCTCCACGTTTTATTTTGGTCAAGGATCCTCTCTCCTTAAATATCAAGAAGATATTGTGTTATAGGTATTATTAACGAGTTAAAACGAGTGGCAAAAGGTAAAATCGGTGCTCCTTCCAACAAGGAGACAAACTCGCAACCACCAACAAATTTCCAACGGTGACTGTTTTTAAACATCGTGGACATTGGATTTGATTAATTATTTTAATATATTGTCAAATGAAAATAAACATATTGTCAAATTAGAGTTTAGACGAATCATTTCAATCATCGCTTCTTTATCCATTTTTCAATTTGCCGACAAAACTATTCATGTAAATTAAAGAATATAAAGTGAGATTACTTGTGAGTTATATGTTGAAGAGTGAGTAAGGCTAGTTCGTTTATTTTTTTTTCAAATCTATAATATCAATATATTCAGCAATGTCATTGAATAATAATATTTTGATTATGTTGTTAACTATACTTTATGAGTCTATTAACACAATCTGGTGGCATTTAGCTTTTAACATTAGCTCAGGTAATGCTTAAGCGAAAAGAGAAACTCTAGTGTCCATGACACTTAAGATGACACATGTCATCAAATGACATGGATTCTTGGCCAAATATCCCTCCCTCTAGTGGATTTGTCCCCAAATCATCGTTTTGGTCATGCAACATTTTCAGCCGCCTAACATTACCAATTTCATCAAATTTTGATAAAGCTAGTTTTCATACTTATAGTGCCTTTTACTTATGCTTCACGTTCGTGTGGTCGTGTTCTGAGGGGATGTTACAAAGGTGGTATTTACCAGGACACATTTTCTCTAGTTTCAAGGCTTCATGGATCCTACATAGAGAACCAAGATCCATAGATATGGTGGGGAATGTGTTCCTCTAGAAGTTGCAATGGATGACCCACCGACAATCTTTCAGCAAAAAAGTCCATTTCCATATTGAGAAGGCCATGGAAACAATGGAACCTCAATCCATTGAGGAGTAGGAGTAGGAAAGAAAAGGAATGGCCCTTATTGGACTATTAAGAATATATTAGCTTGAGTCTTAATGGAAAAGGGATTTTTTTAGAACAACGCTCTTTGAGCTATCAATAGGATCATGGACAGATTAGACCATCTTTAGGAGTAGATGGAAAACGTGCTTGAGGAAACAACCACCTAGTATTACATGTCAAATTAAAATGGAGAAATAGTGTGGATGATCATTTAGTGATTTCCATGAACAAGATTGTTGCAAAGTAATTGTGATAGACCTTTGTTTCATTTTTCTTGGCTTTAGGTTAGTTTTTAGCTAACTATTATGTTTTATGATCCTAGTAGTTTTCTTTCCTTTGTGTGAACTTGGTTTCCCTATTTAGGGTAGGTTCTAATAGCTTATACATAATTCTTTATGTTCCTTGCAATAACTTTTAAAATATGTTTTATGATCCTAGTAGTTTTTTTCCTTTATGTGAACTCGGTTTCCTTATTTAGGGTAGGTCCTAATACCTTATATACAATTCTTTATGTTCTCTACAATAACTTTGTTGGTTTTTAGGAGGGAATTCAATTTTTGTACTATATATTTTTATAGCTAATAAAATGATTCTCATCTTACTTTTAAAAACTGATATATAAATAATTTAAATGTAAATCTATATAAAAATGTTTTATTATTTTTAATTGTTTAATTTGATAAAATATATGATAATTTGTTATATTATCATTTATATTAGTTATTATATGATTGTGGGCCTCGGTTCATGATTCAGGTTTGCTACGTTACTAACATTCCAATAATCTTCATCCTAAAACTAAGGAAAAAGTGCATAAAAACTTTTCCTCAATATCTATTAAAGGTTAAAGAAATTAAAACATCTAACTATGAAAGGGTTATATTTCTCAAGTAAATGTACTCATTTACTCCAATAGAAAGCAGGTTATCCATGTTTATTGGCAAGATTTCTATTAGTGGAGTCACATATAGCCGTAATGGTCCATCATTTTTATAAGTAGGTTTAACCTTTGAGAGTGAACCATGGGGTTAAAACTCAGCGATGTACACAATATCATTGCGATGTTGATAAGAAAAGGATGAAGGATTTTAAAGTTTTGAAGAAGTAAATACATGTTATTAATTATACTACGAGGTGTTTATATTTTACAATTTTGGGTGGATGAAGAAGGGTTCTCTTTCTAGGTTGCAGAAAACGAGACAAGTGAATTACAAAAAAATATTTTATGGCTATCCTTCCAAATTCAAAATAAATAATTCTCTCTCTCTCTCTCTCACTACTACATAGTGGGAGGTATTACGACAATATTTGTGTAAATTGTCTCAACTTGAGCCAAAAGAAATATTGTGCATTGTCTTAAATATTGTTTTTAAGTGGGTGTCTTAAACTATTGTCTTAAATGATTGTCTTAAACTATTGTCTTATGTTTAAGACAATAGTTAAAGACAATATTTAGGACAATGCACAATTTTTCTTTTGTCTCAAGTTGAGACAATTTACACAAATATTATCTTAAAACCCCCTCTATGTAATAGTGCTAGAATTTAAATATTTATGATAGGGCAGGTGGAATCAAACCACCAATCTTCTGCATTTTATAGGGAAGGTGGAATCCAACCACCAATCTTCTGCATTTTATAATGCAGATGCTCTACCATTGAGGTAGAACCCTACAACTTCATATACAAGAAGAATATTTGTAATTTTTGGTGTTTTTTTAAAGCAATAAACACAAAAGCATATTTCAATCATTCATTTGTAGTTCTCATTGAGATAGTTAAGTCAGACTTCAGAAGATTCGCAAGAAAGTAAGACTTTCTGTAACGTCCCCGACCCTTTGACCAGTGAAGAGGACGCTACTACACACCAAAACATTTGGGCATCTAGCCCCATGAACGTGTACATTCATTATCATTGTTGAAATGCTGAAATAAAATGCTTGAACTAAAACATGCATACATGATTATTTATCATACACAGTGGAAGTAACATACATTCATACAAGCATTCAACATGTTCATCATGATCATTAACAGTAATAGGATTGCAGAAGTAAAATAGAGAAGATTACTTATCTTTATAAAGAAATCGTTCCGCAACCAGCTATGTCGCTGCAACGTTCCACCCAACCATAGGCTAGCATGCTCTTAGATCTTTCAGCAATGCTGTCACCCCCGAGCCAGGCATGACTCCCCAAGGAATAAGGAACTAACAGGCTTACACATCGCAAGGAATAAAAACACAACAAGGGTACACAGTTCAGCCAAGCCAACATAGTTGGGTTTATCAGGTGAACAGGAGCTGGGGAAAGGCTAATGCTAAGCTGGTGAGCTCACTGAAGAGCTGCAAACACCAACACCAGAACCAGCCTGGATTCTAGAACACCCACACACACCCAACATAAGGAAGTCAGCCCCTTCTCTGCAACGCAATCCCTCATACCCTGATCTTCCCTCCAGTGCTCTTCAGGGGTTGTGGAGAAGAAATCCAGCTCAATAGCTCTGTTCGTGTGGTTCTAATTCCACCAGGTTTGTCAAGCATCTCAAGCCATCATTCACCAACCCAAAAAAAAAGTCCAGGGACCAATCCGATGAACCTATAGCGATCCAACCTTCAATACTTTCGTTGGGAAACTTACACAGATCAGAAAATGATCAAAATTCACGGCCAACATACACAGTTCAACGCGGATTCATAGGAAGAATCACCCCCGATTCCATCAATTCGTGGAAAAGCAATCCCAATAATTTCCACTGCGATCCGAATGGTGAATGAAAACAGTACACAGTCCAATGCGTGGAGGCAAAAATTGGTTCTCTGTGTGGATGGAAGAAAAACGAATTACAGACCGGCAATCAGCACGAGAGAGAGAGGGCGAACCCCCACACAATGGTTGGTAAAACGTTTTATTCCCCTGTCCTGCATGAGGAAGACGAACGACCAAGATCCGAGGGAGTGGGAAGAAACGGTTCCCACGTCGTGGAGAGGAGAGAAAGTGTGGCATGGTAGTGGTATGCTTGCTAGCCAATCACTGCCTCAGCTAACAAACACAAAATTAACCAAGGGAGGTGGCGACACATAGACTTTTTCCTCATGACTCAATGTTCCACATCGCCCCCCCCTTTTCCTTATCCTTAGGAATCATGCCCTTTCTCAATTTAGTTGCTGCGAACATAGCTGGTTGAGTTGTTTAATTAAAAAGCGTGTTTACATGATGCCATAATTAAATATATGCCGCATGTCCCGATATACCATCGATGACCATTCCTAATAAAAAACAGAACAGAACCAAATCTATGGTGGGGCCTTGGCCTTTAGCTCTGCACCAAGATTATTAACAATATATGTATCCTATTTATTTTAATGCAAGCGGGGATTAAAACCGGGGTATTACATTCCCCTCCCCCTTAAATAGCACTGTCCTCAGTGCTTTACAAAATTTGAACAAAATGCTACACTGGTACTGCCTCAATGTTCTGCAGGATTGAACAAAAATGGATGTGCCAATCGCATGGCATCCTCCAGCTCCCACATAGCCTCTTCAGGTTCGTAATGCTCCCACTGCACCTTTACCTGCCCTATGGCTCGGTTCTGGAGCATTGTGACCTTCTTGTCGAGGATGCGCGTTGGCTTGATTTGGAATTCTCCCTCAGGTTCCACCTGAATCACATCCCAATTTATCACATGGTTACGATCATGTACATATTTCTTAAGCAAAGAAACATGAAAAACATTATGAGCTCTAGTATTAGCAGGCAATACAAGTTTATACGCAACAGGCCCTATTCTCTCAAGCACTTCAAATGGCCCACAATATCTAGGTGACAACTTGGCACAACTTCCAAGCTTCAAGGAACTTTTCTTTTCCCTCACTCTAAGGTAAACATGATCCCCAAAACTGAACTCCCTGTTCACCCTATGCTTATCTGCATAGCTTTTCTATCGGTCCTGTGCTGCTTTCAGATTCAGCCTAATCTTTACAACTTATTGCTCCAGTCACTGGTGTCCTGCATCGTCTTCCATACAAAGCTTCGTATGGACTCATCCCCAAGGATGATTGATGTCCATTGTTATAAGCAAACTCTACCAAGTGCAAGTAATCTTCCTACTTGGTTGGTTTTTCCATCACATACATGCGAAGCATGTCTTCAAGCACCCGATTAACTCTCTCTGTCTGCCCATCTGTCTGCGGATGGTATGCAGTGCTGAAGTTTAACTTTGTACCTAAATCTGCAAAAAACCCCTTCCAAAAGTTGGAAGTGAACTTGACATCTCTGTCAGAAACTATTGCCTTAGTCAATCCATGCAATTTAAAAATCTCCTTCATGAAGATCTTTGCAATGTCATCAGTCTTGTGCGTAGACTTCACTGGTATAAAATGTGCTGCCTTAGTCAACTTGTCCACCACAACCATGATGGAATCATGCTGTCTCCAAGTCATCGGCAATCCTGTAATGAAATCCATGGAAATAACTTACCATTTCCATTCTGGAATTGGCAAAGGCTGCAACAAGCCTGCTAGATGTTGATGCTCAACCTTTACCTGTTGACATTTCATACACCTGGAAAAGTACTCAGCCATATCCTTTTTCATTCCTGGCCAAAAGTACTGCTTTCTAGCTGTAGAAATTGTCTTTTGATATCCTGGGTGACCAGAATACGAAGCTTGATGGATTTCATCCATAACAATTCTCCTCAAATCTGCTACATGTGGAATATAAATTCTACCTTTAAAAGTGAGAAGTCCATCTTCTTCCAATTTATATCCCTCATACCTCTTCTCGAGACTTTGCTGCTGTAGTTTGTCTTTTACCTATTCATACAATTCATCTCCAGCAACATGACTAACAATCTACTGCCTCAAATCTGATTGGAAAATACTAAGAGATGCCACCTGCATTTCCTGTACCTTCCTGCTAAGTGCATCAGCGACCTTATTTTCCTTTCCCTTTATGTGCTTGATTTCAAAATCAAACTCACATAAAAATTCTAGCCATCTTGTTTGCCTAGCATTCAGAGTAGGCTGATCAAACAAATACTTCAGTCCACAGTGATCTGTTCTGAGCTCAAATATCCTACCCATCAAGTAATGCCTCCACATCTTGAGGGCATGTACTATGGCTGCAAGCTCTAGATCATGAGTGGAATAGTTCTTCTCATGCTCCTTCAGCTTTCTTGACTCATAACATATCACGTGGTTATCTTGCATAAGGACTCCTCCAAGCCCTTGTCCACATGCATCGGTACACACTACAAAATCTTTCTCTGTATCTGCAACCTTTAGTACTGGTGCACTAGTGAGAAGACTCTTCAACCTCTGGAAGCTTTCTTCACACCTCGATGTCCATTCGAACTTCATCCCCTTCCTTTGCAAAGAAGTGATGGCATGTGCAACTTTGGAGAATCCCTCAATGAACCTCCGGTAGTATCCTGCAAGTCCCATAAAAGATCTTACATCTGTCACATTTCTTGGAGTTGGCCAATTCATAATGGTTTCAATCTTTTCAGGGTCCACATATATACCCTCCTCTGAGATAATGTGACCCAAGCACTGAATTCTATCTCTATAGAAGTCACACTTGCTCAGTTTTGCATACAACCGATGCTCCCTGAGCAATTGTAATGTCAATCTCAAATGCTCTTCATGTTCTTCCTCATTCTTAGAATAAACAAGAATTTCATCAAGGAAAACAAGAACAAACTTGTCCAAATACTTGCTAAAGACACTATTCATAAGGCACATAAATGTAGCTGGTGTATTGGTGAGACCAAATGGTACCACTACAAACTCATAATGCCCATACCTTGTCCTGAAGGCTGTCTTATGAATGTCTTCATCCTTGATCCTTACCTGATGGTACGCAGACCTCAAGTCAATCTTGGAAAATACCTTCGCTCCTCTTATTTACTCAAAGAGGTCATCAATCCTAGTCAAAGGGTATTTACTCTTCACCGTAACCTTATTCAATTGTCTGTAATCAATACACAACCTAAGTGTACCATCTTTCTTCTTTACAAATAGAACTGGTGCTCCCCAAGGAGATACACTCGGTCGGATATACTTCTTTTCCAACAACTCTTGCAGTTGCATCTTCAACTCTAGCATCTCTGGTGTACTCATTCCGTAGGGTGCCTTGGACACTGGTGCTGATCCTGGCACAAGTTCAATAGTGAAATCAATGTCCCTCTTTGGAGGAAGCCCTGGAATCTCATCAGGAAGCACATCCCCGAATTCCTGTAACACCTAATAGTCCTCCAACCTAGGAGCTTCATCTCCTGATGTCTCCAGAATATGGGCTGCATACAACTGGCAACCCTTCCTACAGAACTTCTTTAACTGCATTGCTAAAACCTACCGTACTGAAATGACCTTTGGAATTCCTTTCACAACTACTAGGTTCCCTTCTTCATTCATGCATTCGAAAGTCTTATTGTAACAGTCAAGCTTCACCCTGTAAGCTTCTAACCAATCCATCCCAATGAGAACATCATAGGAACCAAGCGGTAGAACATTCAGATCTACACAAGTGACCAACCCATCCATGACCAATGGACATTTCTCTACTACTTCACTGACCTTTCTCTTAGTTCCAGTGGCTAGCTGAACTAACAAAGACTTCCTATGCTTTACCTTCTTAGAAGCACAAGTCTCCACTACTCTAGGGGTAATGTAACTGTGCATAGAACCAGAGTCAATCAAAATGGAAATAGATTGCTCAACAATCTTACCTGCTACTTCAACCACAGTTGACTGGTGATCTGCTTGGCGGTCCTCCAGTGCTACATAAATCCTAGGGACTGCCCTTGCTACCTGACCCACTGTTTCGGCTTCTTGAATGTTGTAAGCTGGCCTTGCACTCTCATTCTCGAGTGGACAATTTCTACGCAAGTGAGGTCCTTCACATTTCCAACATTTGAGTGGACCTTTATTCGGATGTGGCTCTTTAGGCTTTCCACCTGCCACTCCAATTGGATCACTCGTAGCTTGGGAGGGCTGCTTCTGCTGATTCTTGAATCTAGAAGGTTTGAAACCTTTCTTTCTTTGGTCCAACTTTTCATTCTTCTTGTCCTTCCATGCCTTATGGTAACCAGGTTTACCTTTGCTTTGCTCATAACAATACTTAGCTTTTCTTATTGCTTCCTCGAGAGTTCTCGGCTCATAGAACTCAATTCTATCTTTGTAAGCTTGAGGAAATCCACTTAGGAACCGTTGGAACTTCACTTTTTCATCTCTAATGCACTAGACATACCTCAATAGCTCCAAAAACTTATTTGCATATTCATCCATGGTTTGCTGTCCCAATCTCAGCTCATGGAACTCCTTAATCTTGTCATCATAATACCTGTCAGAGAGGTATTTCTGCCTGAAATACTTCTTGAACTATTTCCACTTCAGTTTCCTTTCACTGATCCTTTTTACCTGTTTGAAGTGTTCCCACCAAATGGATGCCCTTCCATTCAGATTGAATATGGCAACTCTTGCCTTCATGTTCCCTGAATAATCCTGCACCTGAAAGTAATTCTTTATCCCAAGAAGCCAAGCCTCAACTTTTTGCCCCGTCTTTACCTCACCATCAAATGTAGGAGGTTTAGCTTTCCTAAACTCATCTCGAGAGAGATCCTGATGGTTGTTATAGCGGATTTCACCACACTAGGTGAATCACACATGGTATGGCCTTCCCCTGTCCCGCTGCAGACTCATTAGCCCCTATGGACCACTTTTTGTCTTTTGATGTATCATCGACCATCCCTAAAAACATTAGAAAAATGATATACGCGGCATTTTCCCCGATAACCGCGTACATACAAGGATATTCCCTCTATAGTCGCGTACGTCGGGATGTGTACATAATCCAAAATCCTTTGGAGTGTTCCTTGTCTTGGATCCGACTCATATGACTCCTGGCCTTCCATATTCCTTGAGATCGCACGGATTCGACCTTTCAGTATCACTTTGAAAAGCTATATAAGGAACCCTTGAGACATTGAAATCATAACAGAGAATTGAGAGTACCGAAACTATAGTCCATTGTTGCCAGAACTTATGCTTGAGTTTAAATCCCTTTGTCCCTTGGAGCACTGTTGTGTTCTTCCCAAGCTTGCCTTTTGCTAGTAAGCTTGCTATCGAAGTGATGGAGGATTGAGGTGGTGGAGGCCCAAGTGGGGGATTCAGTTTCTCCGGTTCACAGACGTGCCCTCAGAGGTTGTCACTTGTAATCTCTGATTCATATTAATAGAAATATCTTTTCCTGTCCAGTAATGTGTATTTGAATGAATATTGTTTCCATTGGAATATGTCAAATGCTTATACGTTATTGATTTATATATGCTAGAATAGATCTAACACCATGAAATATAGTATGCTTGTATTGTTTACTTGTTGTTGAGGACGTGCTATAACAATTCAAGCTGAAGATTGGAAAGCTCAACGGGGATCTACTTCAACCATCCGAAATAAGGAACGAGGTTCGATCCTTTAGTGTTAGATGTTTTTATTTCTATTGCATATTGGGAAAGATTGATTTCTGGAGTCTAGCTGTCTGTTGTGGTACCCCAAGCCATAGGAATTTCTCTCTGTAACAGAATTGGCGACTTCACTGGGGAGTTCCTAGTTATTTTCCTTTGGGGGTTGATCTTTTGGCATTCAATGTATTTGAAGTGCTCTCTCTCTCTTGTTTCTGTGTCGGGTATGGGGACATGTATGCCTGGTAGAGACTGATTGGTGTGAATTTAGTCTCAGCCTATCTGTTTGCCTTGAATTTGTGCATCTTTTTCTTCCTGTACGTGGGTTTGTCAATTACAGTCGCGTATACACGCGGTTTCCCATGGGATTGTCGCGTATACACGCGGGTTCACTGCGCACAGTCACGTATACTCTGGTTTTTACCTTTTTCTGGAAGATATTGGATTGCTGGGTGAATTCTGTTAGTTGCTGAGTCTCCTTTGGCACTGCCTGAGTCGGTTAATACCTCTGTTTCTGACCAAAATTGTTTTTTTTGCCTAAATTTTTTCTTTTTAGGAAAGTTCTTGTCATGGCATCTTTGATTTTTTGTTTGAGATTAGTGCATTAGAGTCCTTTTGCCTTAGTGCTTTGCTGGAATGCTGTTTATGTGTGCTTGCAGAGTCTGGGGTGGTTAGAATCATTCTTTTGATTTTTGTATCTCTTTATTTTCAAAAAATTCAAAAAATTTGCTTATCATCATGCATTGCATTTTGCATCTTGCATTGTACTTGCATTAGATCTAGATTTGCTTTGGAGTAATAGTTAGGACTTCATATAGGGAAATTTGCATTCAGCATTTGAAGAAGAGATTGTGCATTCACGTAGTACGCATACCCTATTTTCATGGACACAATGCATTCGCATTGATTGTTAGGTGTGCATTTTACTTCTTGTTGCGTCATAACACCATTAGTTGCACGACCATATCCTATTTTTGAGTAATAAAGCCAAAATAAAATCAACGCTAATTAAAATGAATTACACTCTTTTCTTTTCTAGGGTGCACCAACAAGCTTAGGTTTTAGGATTTTGGAATAGTTCATTGAAAGTTAATTCTCCAAGATCACTAAACTACAACAACTAGGTGTCTGTCCAGGGAGTGTGTGAAATCCTTTATATAACCAGCGTTCTCAGGAAGCTCCTCTCAAAAGGGAGTCAAGCACTAGGCAGTGTGAGCGGTTGTTGATCGGGATAACCCTTGGTTGGTAACTGTGTAGCACCGGCGATATAGCCAGGATTGTATTCGTATCTGGGGGCTCTTTCAGGAGTTTCGGGCTTTGCTACCCTGTCCATACGGTCAATCCCGCCTGTGACTGTCCGCCTGAGCGTTGATTATATCGAGGTGACCTTAGTGACCTTACCTAGGATATCGAGGGGGTACGTGTAGAGGTTATTCTGCATGTGTCCCGGCCAGGTTGGGGTCGGACAGCACAGTCGCTTTACGCGTTGAAGCTGAGGGCCACAATAATTGGTTTCGAACCTCCGCTTGTGGTGACAAGGGCCTCTCAAGCCTCTCCTAGGCGAGACATACCAGCCACATTCGGGAGCTCACTTATCTAGCCCTTGTTTGCTTGCGTTTGGCTTTAGATTTTATAGTGATTTCTCTGTGCACGCTAGTTGGCCTAGGGTTGACGTAAATAGAGAGTCTTTGCTTTTTTGTTGAGTCATTGTGGAGTCGGGTGCGGTTCCGCGCCGTTCTCATCGGTTAGTAGGACTTCCGCCTTCCACTTCTCCTCCTCCTTTGGGAGAGGGTCCTAGATTGTCCAGGTGGACTATGTCACACACTGATTCACACACCATGGAGGATCATTCAGAGACTATTCCTGAGCCACCTCCTCCTATTCGTATTGACGATAGAGAACTTACTCCTACATATGATCCCTCACCTGACCTAGCTGAGATCGGTCCTGTGATTTCCCAGATAGGATCTTTTCATGATAGACCTTCTCATACTAGGGCAGATTCCCCATTGACCCGTTACCGGTATGGAATGCCGGATGATGCCGAGACTCACTTTGACCCTCCTAGCACCAGCTATGGTAGTTATGTTACGACTATTTTTCCTATGCATGATTTGACATTTCATGTTGAATCTGACTTTGACCCTAACACTATGCCTGGGGGCATTCCCATGCCTTACCTTGCGGAGAGGTTTGGGAGCACTAGTCACATTGCACCTTCCATCCCAGCGGTGGAAGCTCCATCTTATATACCTCCTAGGTCTAGAGTTAGTGATCCGATAGGGATACCAGGTTCTAGACGAGTGACGATAGGCACTAGTACATTTCTTCTTACAGAGATTCCTTCGTCCTTGCTTCCAAGTTCTTCAAATGTAAACCCTCCACCTTACTCTCGTGGTCCTTTGAGTCGGCACGTAGCTACGAGTCAGATCCGTATTGCAGTTACTAGACCAATTGTGTCTCAAGCCTACATACCACCCGTGGTTTCGGGAGGCTGCGTTCATGTCTCTAGAGGTCAGATTGCTACTTCATCGACATATATCCCTACTTCTGGTATGTATATTCCTACTTCTGGAACGTATATCCCTACCTATGGAGTGTCTCATGGGGCATCGCAAGCGATGACCTATGGACCCTACTATGGGGCGCAGTATGGACATGTTTCTCCACCTTATGGAGGCGGGTATTCACAACCTGCTTACTCTCCCAACTATGGCTTTGTAGCTCCTACTAGTCAAGGTCCACCTCAGTATGCTACTTCCATGCCACCCTATATGAGTCATACAGGAGGAGTTCACTATAGCCAAGGTCATGGTGGTAATCAATCCTATATGAACCAGGGAGCGGTCCCTAGACCTCATCATCCTAGGCTCCCTTTCCTCACGACACTCAATTTAGCTGACTTATCGAGACTTACGAACGATCATGTGGCTCATGACCCAGCTTGGCCGGCTGTCCCTACCAAGATTCCTTCGGACATACCTAAGTTCGAAGGCAAACCAGGAGAGGATCCGAGTGAACACGCTACGACATTCCACCTATGGTGCTCTTCCAATTCATTGCATCAGGACTCATTCCGCTTGAGACTATTTCAACGCACCCTTACAGGGCCTGCGGCGAAATGGTATATAGAGTTACCTAGGGGTGCCTTTACTTTGTTCGATGACCTTGCGATGACTTTCCTTAATCACTTCCAGCTACCAGTACGCTATGATGTTGGTACTGAACTCTTGTCGACATTTCAGCAAGATAAAGCCACCCATATTTCTGATCATATTCAAGAGTGGCGTAGATGGAAGAGATTAATCAAAGCCTTTATACCGCCGGAGTTCCTCCTTGAGTGGTTCCTCAAATCTTTATTGCCATATATTGCGAAGGATGTTTCTACATCCGGAGTGCAGAATGAGGAACAAGCAATCTTTAGGGCGCAGGAACTAGACTTGATCTATGCTCAGTCTGGTTTGTTATATGAGATTATACCCAACACTCCTCGTTCTAGTTACGATCCCAAAGTCAAACCTGGACTACATGCCGATGGCATTGTGGGTAGTGCAAGTAAGAAACCTACAGGTTCAGTTGTGAAACAAGTTTCTTAGTTGTCTATCAACCAATTTTCCTCAGGACAAGCTACGGCTTCGTCTCAGCCTGCCCAAACGACGAATGTACTTGTTGTGCAATCGTTCGACCAGAAGGGTAACCAGCAACCCGGACGGAATAGTAAAAAGGGTAAAAATAATAAAAAGGGTGGAAATAAGAATGAGAATGCCAACAATAATGACAAGAACAATAAAAATGCTGGGGGGGACAAGCAGAATAAGCGTAAGGTTAAGTTTTCTTGCAACCTTTGTAAGGACGATCACCTCACTTACTTGTGCCCTAGGATGGATGAAGCTTTGAAGTTCATAGCACAGGGCCCAGCTGTGTTAACGAACCCTTTACCGCATAACCAGAATATGAACTCGAAGTCCCATGATCAATCTAGTGATGAAGATCCACCTGAAACTAGTGGTTGTGGGTGCATTAATATGGTCCGTGCCGCGAAAGTTGTGACGCGTGCGAAAGATTATACTTCGTCACAACCCAACCCAAGCAAAGAACCTGATCCACCAGGAACTCCTTTGCACATTGAGAAAGCTGCGGATAAACCTGAGGCCACACCTCGCATTCCTATGGCAGTACTTAAGCGTTCAGGGCATAATCCAAATTCCTGAGCCGCCCAGAACTATTCAGTTGTCGAGGACTTGGGTCATACTCCTTGTGCGATGTCTGCATTGGAGGTGCTTCAGAGTTGTCCGTCGCAAAGGAAGGCTTTTCTTTCTACTCTTGGTGTGAATGGTGATGATTCTTCCTGAGTGATCAAATTTGAAACCACAGGACATCAGCCTCGCTTGCCCTACTATGTGTCCCTTTTGGTGCATGTAGAATGTCTTAATATGATCGTCAAGCGCACAATGATTGACGAGGGCGCTGCTGCTTCTGTGATGTCTTTGTCTTGTTGGAAGGGTCATGGTTCTCCTGAGTTGTCAAAATCTACGACTATGTTAACTGCTTTTGATGGGATATCATTTAGGCCGCACGGTATTCTTCCTTCTCTTAAAGTCCGTTTGGGAGGGAAGACCGTTGCGATAGAGGTCAAGGTGGTTTATGCGCCCCTTGACTACAATCTCTTACTGGGAAGGAACTGGATGTATAGTATGCAAGCTGTTGCGTCTTCTGTATTTCACGTTGTATGCTTTCCTCATAATGGGAAGATTGTAACGATTGACCAAATGGCATTCAAGAATCTGCCTGTTAGTGCATCTTCGGAAGCTTCGGTTCCGAAAGTTGAACATTCCCAGCCGGCAACTGGGAGTGTGGGTGTAGGCATGTATCCGTCCCTCATGGGAACCTTTAGTTGTCCTGCACCCATCCTCATGATAGGATCTAGTTTCGATGGTGCTTCCATGTCTACGAGATCGGTGCCTTTTCACACAAGTCATATGGGAGATCCTTGGATTCTTCCTTCACCGAGTCCTTCGAGTGAGCCCATTGAGACGAGTGTGCCGTTGCCTGCAGTCATGATTGCTTACCAGGGTAATCTTCAGTCTGCTACAGAGCCTTGTTCTTCTTCTTCACGGACAGAGGAAGAAGACCCCTATGTGCTGTCGGCATGGGCAGTACAATCTTCTCATGCCCACGGTTGCCTTGATATGGTTTTCCCTTCAGATGAAGCGATCATCGAGGCTATGTCGAGAGTTGAGCCACCATGGGAGGAACTTCATCATAGATCATATTTCCTTCCAGAGCTTGACCTTTTGGAGCATGAGGATTATAGGGAGATTCTTAGACAGAAAGTTGGTAGACCCATGAGTCCATTAAGCTCTCCTGGTCAGATGGCTGATGGAAATATGGCAAACATATCATCAACTATACCTATCAACATTTCTCGCAATCCTGGTAGAATTGAGAATGTCTACATTGGGGCGGATTGTTCCCAAGATGAGATTCGCGAGTATACTGAGCTGTTCAAGGAATTCCGTGATGTTTTTGCTTGGTCTTAAGATGAGATGCCATGAATTGACCCTTGGATTGTCGAACACGAAATTAAGACTTACCCTAATGCTAAACCTATTCGACAGCGTTTACGCGCGGTAAATCCTAGGAAAGCACCCGCCATAAAGGCAGAGATAGAGAAGCTATTGAAAGCTGGTTTCATCTATCCCGTTCCCTTGACGGAGTGGGTTTCAAACCTCGTTCCGGTGGATAAGAAGCAAGGAGCGATCCGTATATGCACTGATTTCCGTGATTTAAATCATGTCTGTCCTAAGGATAACTTCCCCACACCGTTTATAGATCAGATTTTGGATGAGTGTGCGGGTAGCGAGGTGTTCTCCTTTATGGATGGCTTTTCCGGGTATAATCAAATTCAAATTAAACCCGAGGACCAACATAAGACCACATTTATTTGTCCTTGGGGAACATTTGATTATCGAAAAATGCCTTTCGGCCTTAAAAACGCCGGAGCTACGTTTCAGCGGGCAATGACCTTGATTTTCCATGATCTCAAGTCCATTATTGAAGTATTTTTGGATGACCTCGCTGCTCATTCTTGCATGAGGATGCGTCATTCTTATCACTTGAGATTGGTGTTCGAAAGATGCCAGCACTATGCTGTTAGATTGAATCCTCATAAGTGCATATTTTGCGTGAAATCAGGTCGTTTATTAGGATTTATCGTTTCAAAAGAGGGTATAAGAGTCGACCCCTTGAAGGTGGAGGCAATACTTTAGTTGTCTCCCCCGCGAAATATTCATCATATTTAGTGTTTGCAAGGCATGGAAAACTTCCTACGAAGATTTGTGGTCAATTTTGCCAATTTGACTAGAGGTTTCATGCGTCTCCTAAAGAAGGATACTCCCTTTGAATGGGATGAGCGAGCCCAGGAGTCCTTTGATGCACTTAAGCGAGCCCTAGCATCGGCCCCGGTGATTAGTCCTCCGGATTATAGCCGTGATTTCCTATTATATGTGGCCGCATCTTTAGAGACGATTGGGATGGTTTTGGTTCAAGAGGATGAGGAGCTCCAAGAGAATGTCATATATTATCTGAGCTGAAACCTTATTGACGCAGAGATTCAGTATTCTCATGTCGAGAAGCTTGCCTTAGCTACCGTACATGCGGTGCAGCGTTTGAGACATTATATTCTCCTTCGCCAAACCTTGTTCGTTTCCCATGTCAATCCATTTCAGTTCGTCCTCACACGTAGGATGGTTGGGGGAAAGTATAATAAATGGATTGTCATCCTGTAAGAGTTTGATCTCGATTTTGTTTCGGCAAAATAGAAGAAATCTTTAATCTTTGCAGAGCTCATATCGGATTTTCCTAGCGAGGCTGAGGAGTCGATATGTGAAGATACCTTCATTGATGAACACATTTTCTTGATCTCAACGGCTGACCCATGGTACGGTGATATCATAGTATATTTGCAAACACAGAGGACCCCTACTCACCTCTCGCGAGATGAGCGACGTCGGTTATGTCACGTTTCCAAGAACTACCTCATAGTGGACAATACTTTGTACTGCCGTGGAGTAGATTCCCTTTTACGACATTGTTTAATTCATGAGGAGGCTGAGGTAGTGCTTAATGATTTCCACGGAGGGGCGTGTGGTGGTCATTTATCTGGGCTTTCTACAGCTCAAAAGATTTTGAGAGCAGGATATTTCTGGCCGTCGATCTTCAAGGATTGTATTGAAGCGGTCAAGAGGTGCCACCCTTGCCAGGTGTTCGCACGTAACATGTGCTAGAATCCTTCCCCGTTACACCCTATTATCACCGCCGGTCCCTTCACCAAGTGGGGGCTCGATTTTATGGATTACAACCCGGCTTCGGCTGGGGGGCACCATCATATTATAGTGGATGTTGATTACTTCACGAAATGGGCTAAGGCAATGCCTACAGTAAAATCCAACGGTGAGACAGCCGCTCACTTCGTATTCAACCAAATCATCTCTAGGTTCGGGATTCCGAGAGAGCTTGTCACTGACCATGGCTCGCACTTTCAGAACCGTATGATGGAAGAGTTGGCATCCAAGTTAGGGTATAAGCAAGAGAACTCCTCTTCTTACTATCCTCAAGCAAATGGACAGGTTAAAGCAGTGAATAAATCACTTAAGTCCATTCTCCAACGAACCATCGCACAAAGAAAGATGAATTGGCATATTATGTTGTATCCTGCTTTGTGGGCATATCGAACCGCGGTAAATACTGCCACTGGTTTTTCTCCATATCAGCTTGTTCATGGAGTGGATTCGATCTTGCTGGTTGAATGAGAGATTCCTTCGTTGAAGTTAGCTGTGGAACTCTTACCAGACACTTCACCTTTGGAGGAGTGTTTGGTTCACCTTGAGCAACTCGATGAGCAGTGTAGAGATTCCTTGGTGACTCTAGAGGTTAATAAGCGTCGCGTGAAGGCCCAATACGATAAGTCTGTCTGTCCGAGAGTGTTTAGTGAGGGAGACTTGGTCCTTTTGTGGGATCAATCGAAAGAACCCTTGGGGGCAGGGAAGTTCAATGCTATGTGGCATGGTCCTTACGTGGTCAAGCGTGTATTAGAGAAGGGTGCCTACGAGTTAGTGGATTACGAAGGGACAGTCTTGGCAGAGCCTAGAAATGGGCTCTATCTCAAAAAATACTATGCATGATCTTTAGCCAAGGCTATTTGTTGTATATTATTGTACATCTTTTTCGCATAGTTAGGTCTTGTTTATCGTGATTGGGTTTGTGATTAGTTTCCGTTTCTTGTGGCAGATGTCAATGGAATCTTCCACCTACATGGGATTCGCGGATGGTGCAAGCCGTCACACTCAACACTCAGCCTCAGCTGCTTGGGTGATTTTTACTCCTATGGGTCATGTACTATCTTCAGGAGGTGTATGTCTACGGCCATCTTCCAACAATGTTGCTGAATATAGTGCCGTTATCGAGCTTCTTCGGGATGTCATTTCGCATGGTGTTCTCTCTCTTGAGGTACGTCTTGATTCAGAGTTAGTAGTGTCACAGCTAAATGATTTGTACCATGTTAGAGATCCGACATTATTGAGGAGATTCTTACGTGTGATATTGTTAGAACGGCAGTTTGAGAACATAACATATATACACATTCCAAGAAATTTTAATCAAATTGCTGACTCATATGCTAACTATGTGTTAGATTGGCATTTGTTTCATTCATTATAAATTAATCATAAACACAATTTTTACACATGTAAATAAATAAACCAATCACCATAAATCTTTTTTATATATGCATCAAAATGTGGTAATACATAGTGTCATAATACAAAATTGGGGCTTTGAAAGCCACCATCATATACACGGTAGTACAAAATAGATACACTCCCAGGTGTCTAGTCCTGTGGAGGTGGATGAGGGTTGTGATCATGATATGTCACCATGGCTCTAGCTAGCCGCCAGAATAAATGCACCCATGTGTGTGGTACACCCACCACATGTCTCTGCATAGCCTCAGGAAAGTCCTCGACTTGCGCCATGTGAATCCTGTGAGTCAGTCGCATGAAGTTGGTATGGATGCTTTGGAGCATTTGCTCCGCATCCACACCGATGATATCATCTCCTCTTCCCCTCCGTCTATGACGTGGGAAGCCCTCTGGTCGCCGTGGTCCCACATCTGCACATGAATGGTAGATGTCACTATGTATTGTCACCCAAAAACATGTCTTTTTGATTCCATATAATCAAGAAAACACAAAAAAATTAAATACTTCAAAATTTTTAAAAAGAGTAAGGGTCGAGATTCATTACCTATGTCTCCATATGCTGATCCTGGTGGTAATGGCATGTCTGGGTCTCCCTGGAAATCTATCCCTGCATAAGGGTAGTCCTCTATGGAAACAATCTGTCATCGCCACCATGGAAAAAAGTCTACTGGATAAGGGTTGGCCACCCTACCGCCCCCCAGTTTGCACATCGCGTCTGCCCAATGTCGTTGGGCCGGATCTCGAACCCCGTGGAGAGGAACATCCACTCTAGGGCTCAATCCTGGAACACGCTCGAAGAAAAACGTGCTCAAGATACTACTGAACTCGAATTTCTGTATCCTACCTGCCTTGCACTCACTGAGCTGATGTTTCATGTTGCTCAGTAGGGAAGTGCTCTAGTCATAGATGGTCCACTGCATAGAACATTAGTGGCCGAGAGGCCTGATGGAGTGATGCTAAGCCTGCTATCCTGCCCAGTGTCAGTAGTATGGCCTTTAGGCCCAGTACCTGTATAGCGTTGGTGGGAACTTGGCTCCCCACCTTCTCCATCTCTGGGTAGCAGTACACAGCTATGTACTCGTCGATAGTCAGCCCATGACCTGGCCCTCCTCGGGCACGAAGGTTCACCATCTCACCTCGTCGTGATAGACCTGTGATAAAACAGATATCCTCCACCTCAATGGTGAGGGACATACCGTCTAGCCGGAAGGACTCTGATTCCGGATCCCAATAGTCTACAAGCATCTGTAGTAGTCCTGGTTTGGCCCTCAAGCCTCCTAGGCACCAAAACTTGTAGAGTCCGCATCTTCTTAGAGCTTCTTGAGCCATTCTGTCAGCCCTTACTACTTCCTCTACATCACTGTGCTCTTGTTCTCGCCACTCTAGCACCATCCTGCATGAGAGTTTGACCAAAATGTCCATTAGATTCATGAAAATCTTAGTTCGCAGCGTCATACGCAGCTGTTTTCAAAATAACCGCGTATGTACGTGGTTTATGGTCCCTTTTCCGCGTATAGCCATCCCTATACGCGGAAAAAGCCTCGATACCCGCATGGGCCATAGCGCTCATGTAAGTTTGGTCTTTAAAAATTCATTTGACCATGAAAAATTATAAAAATTGTATTGAAATACAAGCAGAGAACATGAGTAAATACCTGGAAGAATCGGTTGTGAATTCTGCTGGCTGGATCTCCTGGAATTTGCAATTGAATATCAAAGCTCCAATGGGTAAAAGTTTCAAATGATTTATATTTTTTACTATTTATAGAAAATTTTTCAAATATTTGAAAATTTTTACCCCCTTTCCTATAGTTTTGACCGTTTCTAACCATTTTGGACCGTTTTTGACCTAATTTGTGATGTAGAAGACCATTTTCAGCGCCGTTTCAGCCTTTGGATTGACCCGTTCGTACTGATCTTAGGTATAACGTCTACCCTGGCATATAGGTTAGGCTCACCACCATTTGCAATTTGCATGACCTTATGACCATGTCACTATATCCTTAGGTACGAACCCACTCTATTATGTCACAGAACCTTCTTGCTGCTATAGAAGTGGCATGATATGAGTGGTAGAGCCTCACCTTACATGGGTACCCTAGTTAGCACCTTATTTGCATTTGGTGCCCATGCCGATGTTTCCCCCTTTAGGGTGTGGGATTCTGTTGTATAGTATTGCCATGACATTTAGCAAGAGCCTCATACTCCTCTTGATCTTATGCTGGCGTTTTTCCCTCCGGACTCCCCTTGTATCAAGTTGTAGATGCATTATCATGAGCTTTTCCTGTCTTATTGAGCTTTATGCCGGCTCCCCTGACACTGTGTTTTAGCCATATAGCCCGAGCTTGTCTCATGTCTAGCCATGCAGAGCCTTTATTTATATCCTTTGCAGCTTGATTCCCTTTTTACTGGGAGGGGATTTTCCCCCGAGTGTTGATATCCTACACATGTATCCTTGCATTGAGCATAGGCATGTTCTACTACTTGGAACTAGTTTGTTTGCCCTAAATGACACTCATCTCCTCCTAGTTTGTAACTATAAAGCTAGTTTATTCTTTTTTCAAGCTTTTCAAATAACTGAAAAAGACCAAAAAAATCAAAAAACCAAAAATCCGAACAAGAAAAGATATTATCTTTGGCAGCTGTCGAGTCGTGTCGCCTTCAAACAGAGCACTGTATATCACATCCATTGGTTGGGTTATAGTTTGACTTTAGGAGCTGTACTTGTTATCTAAATT
>LPNX010363900.1:171945-200097 GCA_001517045.1 Pseudotsuga menziesii | reverse complement strand
CTCTAGTACCTTTATTCCCATTTTCATTATTGGTGGGTGATCTCGCGTCTGTTAACGGTATACATCAATGACCGGTAATCAGACGATGGACTACTATGTTCGACCTCTACACATCTATTCGCATAGTAGGACATGTACTCATAGCGGTTTGTGTAGAAGACCTTCCAAATTGGTGGCATCCACTATATGCTACCTCCTTGATCATGCCAGTGTTCATGAGATTTCAGCTCTTGTGATTTGTTCCAGTATATGTCAGACATTTCCAGCCATTATGGAGATTTTGATCTATTATATAGCTTCAGCCTATGTGGAGATCATGGTCCTTTGTATATCTTCCTCATGGAGATTCTGATCTATGTATATTGTATGCGGCGATGACCACATATGTGTTATCATGTTTCATGCCTATTCATGGCCATTGTACTTTTATGTATCCGGGACTGCTATATGTATTCGCAGTTATATGCAGAGTTGTATTATGGTATTATGCTGATTGGGTGGCTGGTCTTCCATTTGGGTACCTTCATCACTTCACTTATGGGATGGACTGTAATGTATTTCGGCCATCGTATGACCCCTCTGATCTCATACATTAGGGGGCATCTGTTATAGCGGATTTCACCACACTAGGTGAATCACACATGGTATGTCCTTCCCCTGTCCCGCTGCAGACTCATTAGCCCCTATGGACCACTTTTTGTCTTTTGATGTATCATCGACCATCCCTAAAAACATTATAAAAATGATATACGCGGCATTTTCCCCGATAACCGCGTACATACGTAGATATTCCCTCTATAGTCGCGTACGTCGGGATGTGTACATAATCCAAAATCCTTTGGAGCATTCCTTGTCTAGGGTCTGATTCATATGACTCCTGGCCTTCCATATGCCTTGAGATCGTACGGATTCGACCTTTCAGTATCACTTTGAAAAGCTATATAAGGAACCCTTGAGACATTGAAAGCATAAGAGATAATTGAGAGTACCGAAACTATAGTCCATTGTTGCCAGAACTTATGCTTGAGTCTGAATCCCTTTGTCCCTTGGAGCACTGTTGTGTTCTTCCCAAGCTTGCCTTTTGCTAGTAAGCTTGCTATCGGAGTGATGGAGGATTGAGGTGGTGGAGGCCCAAGTGGGGGATTCAGTTTCTCCGGTTCGCAGACGTGCCGTCAAAGGTTGTCACTTGTAATCTCTGATTCATATTAATAGAAATATCTTTTTCTGTCCAGTAATGTGTATTTGAATGAATATTGTTTCCATTGGAATATGTCAAATGCTTATACGTTATTGATTTATATATGCTAGAATAGATCTAACACCATGAAATATAGTATGCTTGTATTGTTTACTTGTTGTTGAGGACGTGCTATAACAATTCAAGCTGAAGATTGGAAAGTTCAATGGGGATCTACTTCAACCGTCCGGAATAAGGTACGAGGTTCGATCCTTTAGTGTTAGATGTTTTTATTTCTATTGCATATTGGGAAAGATTTATTTCTGGAGTCTAGATGTCTGTTGTGGTACCCCAAGCCATAGGAATTTCTCTCCGTAACAATGGTGTCTCTTTCTTTTCCTTTTATGAGGAGATGAACTTGTATCTCCGCCGGATTCTTCGGAGTCAGACGATCCACTGGAAGTCCTTCTCCTTCTCCTAGTGCTGCTCTTGCTACCTTCTGGTCTTGATGTACCTCGTCCAGAATCTATCTTTTTATGCAAGTCTGTCAAGATTTCCAATATGGCAGCATTGAACTGGTGCTGTTCTTCCTGGGATTTTATTAAGCTTCTCATGGTGGCTGCAACATCTGGCGGTGTCTCTTGGAATCTCCTTCCGTTGGACTCAATGTCATCATTCCTATTATGGACATTTTCTCCCATGGCATCTTCTGCGTGCTCGTAAGAATCCTGAGCATCATACCCATCATGGTTTCTCATGGCTAAACCACCTCTGGCTTTACCACACTGTTCTTTCTGGAGTACTGCTCTTGGAAGTTATCTATAGTTCTGCAATGTGTTAGTAGCAAACTATCAGATGCATAGTATTAATATAAATCAAACTACTTACCTTTTTCTTGGAAAAAAAAATCATAAAATAACAAATTTTCCCAAACACAAGATTTCCTTCAGCAAAGAATGTCTATCTGAGGGGGACGACGGGGGTCAAGGGGGTTTTCCCCCTTGTGGCTTCCGCCACTACAGGGCGGGTCGAGGGCAGCGCCCTTGTTTTTTTTTTTTTTTGTAAATATTTAATTTTCGTGCAATCTGGCGCATTAGACCGCTGCCACTTTCTCCATTTTTGGCCCCGAAAATCCACTGGGAAATAGCCAAAAATCCCACTGAAAAATAGTCAAAATATGTGGGAAAATCCCACTTGAAAATCTTGAAATTTCCTTGCATAGAATCGGCTCTCTTTCAACTATCCATCCGGCGTTTCGGCGGTCAAAACCACTAATTCCTCCGGTGTACATCGGCTATCGGCTCTATTAATCCTTCAGAACAATAGTCCATTAGCAGCCGCAACAGCGGAACACGATCTTCATTCTTCTTCTGATTGGCGTCACAACCAGATCGACGTTGGCAGACTTCTTACATCGGAAGACTAGTTCTTTTGGCTTCCGCAACGGCGGCACACCAAACATTAACTTCTTCCGATCGGCGGCTGTTTACTTAGAACAATTTTAAATTTTTCTTGCGGCATTGGCTGTCTTTCTCATCGGCCGGTTAGGGCCTTTGGCTTCCGCAACGGCGGCACACCAAAGATGAACTCCTTCCAACGGCCACCCATTTACTTAGAAAAAATCTTGAACTGTAGGCGTCGGCGGTCTTTCTCGTCGGAAGACTTAGTGCTTTTGTCTTCCGCAACGGCGGACGATCGAACCGCTATCTTCTTCCAGCGGCAGTATTTCCTCATTGGTAGGCTAGTGGTTTTGGCTTCCGCAACGGTGGGCGCTCAACCACTTTCTGCTTCCGATTTGCTGATGATCTTCTATACTTAGAAAAATTTTCGACTTAATTTTCTTGCGGCGTTGGTAGTCGGAGGTCTATCTCGTCAGACGCCTAGTCGTTTCTCCATCCGCAACGGCGGACACTCGAACTATTATCTCCTTCCGATTAGTGAACTTACTTTGACCGGCATCGAAAGTCCTTTCTCGTCAGAAGTCTAGTGACTTTGACTTCCGCAACGGCGGACGGACGAACAACTAATTTCTTCCAATAGTTGACGATTTCAACACTTAGCCAAATTTTCAAATTTTTCCCTCCAAACATCCTCCGTCGGGCACGCTTCTGCTAGCTCTTCCGCTACAACGGAAGTCTCTTCCACTAACCCTTCTGCTACGTCGAAAGTCTGAACCACTAAGTGTTCCGACTGTCAACACTTAGGCAATTTTTAGGAGTTTGCTGTCATCAAATTTTGATCCTTGCTGGGCAGAAAGCAATCCAGCTTCTGTCACTGCATCTTGGTGGTCCATTCAGGCCCATGCTGCAACATGAGCTCTGATACCACGCTATAACGTCCCCGACCCTCCGACCGGCGAAGAGGACGCTTCTACACACCAAAACATTTGGGCATCTAGCCCCATGAACGTGTACATTCATTATCATTGTTGAAATGCTAAAATAAAATGCTTGAACTAAAACATGCATACAAGATTATTTATCATACACAGCGGAAGTAACATACCTTCATACAAGCATTCAACATGTTCATCATGATCATTAACAGTAATAGGATTGCAGAAGTAAAATAGAGAAGATTACTTATCTTTATAAAGAAATCGTTCCGCAACCAGCTATGTTGCTACAACGTTCCACCCAACCATAGGCTAGCACGCTCTTAGATCTTTCAGCAATGCTGCCACCCCCGAGCCCGGCATGACTCCCCAAGGAATAAGGAACTAACAGGCTTACACATCGCAAGGAATAACAACACAACAAGGGTACACAGTTCAGCCAAGCCAACACAGTTGGATTTATCAGGCGAACAGGAGCTGGGGAAAGGCTAATGCTAAGCTGGTGAGCTCACTGAAGAGCTACAGAAACCAACACCAGAACCAGCCTGGATTCTAGAACACCCACACACGCCCAACACAAGGAATTCAACCCCTTCTCTGCAACGCAGTCCCTTAGACCCTGATCTTCCCTCCAGTGCTCTTCAGGGGTTGTGGAGAAGAAATCCAGCTCAATAGCTCTGTCCGTGTGGTTCTCATTCCACCAGGTTTGTCAAGCATCTCAAGCCATCATTCACCAACCCAAAAAAATAGTTCAGGGACCAATCCGATGAACCCACAGCGATCCAAACTTCAATACTTTCGCTGGGAAACTTACACAGATCAGAAAATGATCAAAAGTCACGGCCAACATACACAGTTCAATGTGGATTCACAGGAAGAATCACCCCCGATTCCATCAATTCGTGGAAAAGCAATCGCAATAATTTCCACTGTGATCTGAATGATGAACGAAAACAGTACACAGTCCAATGCGTGGAGGCAAAAATCGATTCTCTGTGTGGATGGAAGAAAAACGAATTACAGACCGACAATCAGCACGAGAGAGAGATGGCGAACCCCCACACAACGGTTGGTAAAATGTTTTATTCCCTTGTCCTGCATGAGGAAGACGAACGGCCAAGATCCGAGGGAGTGGGAAGAAACGGTTCCCACGTCATGGAGAGGAGAGCAAGCGTGGCGTGGTAGTGGTCTGCTTGCTAGCCAATCGCTGCCTCAGCTAACAAACAAAAAATTAACCAAGGGAGGTAGTGACACACAGAATTTTTCCTCATGACTCAATGTTCCACATCCCCCCCCCTTTTTCCTTATCCTTTGGAATCATGCCCTTTCTCAATTTAGTTGCTGCGAACATAGCTGGTTGAGTTGTTTAATTAAAAAGCGTGTTTACATGATGCCATAATTAAATATATGCCGCATGTCCCGATATACCATCGATGACCATTCCTAATAAAAAACACAACATAACCAAATCTATGGTGGGGCCTTGGCCTTTAGCTCCACACCAAGATTATTTACAATATATGTATCCTATTTATTTTAATGCAAGCAGGGATTAAAACCGGGGTATTACACTTTCCCTCACTAAAATATTGGATTTCCCTCGATCCTTGTTGTTTGGTTTGAAATAAAATATTGTATTTCTCTTGATCTAGTCCTTGATATCAAAGGAAAAGAATTAAATTGGCTTCATTATATCGAATTCCTATAATTCTCATCTACCTCTTAATATTTCACAGGTTAACAACAATTCCCCATCCAGGCTGACGTTTGCTTCCCCAGGTTTGGTGACAACAAATCGCCCAACAATTTACTGGGGGGGGGGGTCATCTCATCTTGAGCAATAGCAAGAATGACCCATATCATTTTCATTACCCACATTATCGTTGCAGCCTCATGACTAGTTGTGCATGGAAGATCACAACAATGTCTATATAAATTACATGCTCAATTCCTTATCACTTCACATATCTTCTAGTGAGAAACTGCAGCAAGTACCTCTAGCTTCAATATCTTATGAAAAGCTCCCCAATTACAACCATGAACAACTTACTTTCAGAGATGATTATCAACTCAGAGATCAGCTTTCCTTCTTCAATGATTCATTGACGCCTCACATGTACCCCACTATCGATTATCTATTCCCAGATCAGATGGTTGGTTATGTGAATGGTATGAAATTGGGTATGGATCATCTTAAATCCATAGCTTCTGTTAATGGTGACAATCTCAATCTCTATACATGTTCTACATTTTCAATTAGCTATCCACAAATCTATGAAGCAACCTATCATGCATTAAACAAAATGGTGGTTGTGGAAAAAGGGGCTATCTAAGTGCTTGATATCCAAGTTCTCCATGCTGCCTTGAATAAGGATAACTAATTAGTATCAATAAGGAAAATCACATTAATAATAAAAATCAGAATGTGCACTCATCCCAAAACTAGTTGGCACCTTCTATGTTTAGACAAGTTACATTGAATCTCATTATGTCAAATACATGTTCTACATTTTCAATTAGTTATGCACAAATCTATGACGTTCTACATTTGATATCCAATTTCTTCATGCTGCCTTGAATAAGGCTATCTACTCAGTGTCAATAAGGAAAAGTACATCAATAATAAAACCCAAACTGAAGTTGTTAAATGTGCACTCATCCCAAAAATAGTTGGCACCTTCTATGTTTAAAAGAACATTGAATCTCATCATGTCGAATGCATGTTCTACATTTTAAATTAGTTAGTCATAAATATATTAAGCAACCTATCATGCATAAATCATACAACCGTCTGTTCATGAAATAAATATCCATTCTATGCATCACCTTAACACCACATGCAAGAAAACAAGAGTTCAATGTATCACGCCGTGAAGGCATGAAACAAACAAGAAAGGCCCAAAGACCCTCAATCATATTGTATCCATCCAATGGAAACACAAAAAAACCATTCGGTCAAAATCATTTTTCACTTTTAATATATCTTTAAACCTATGAGCATTTTTTTCTTTTTAATATATCTCTGGACTTGTGCCAAACCTTGCTAGTTTGCCATGTTTCTCTTCCAACCATTTCACATGTTCACAATAATTTTCTTTATTGTTCTGAAGATGGATTTCACATGAGTAGTGATGTGAAATGATTTCACGTGATTTTTACTCAGTCAAGGGTCTCTTCCAATGGCACATGGAAGCATATCACAAACAAGTCAAGGATTAAAAAAATGCAGTTTTAGGATGAAAATGGTAAAAGTTAAAACATAAAAATGAAACTATAAGGACCAGAAAAAGTTTCCTGACAAAGGAATGAGGATGAATCATTGGAAGGTGAAGACTATGAATCATATATAAATAATTTTTTTCGAAAATAAATTTGAATCTCAACGAAATAAGGCACAACAATTCTTGTCGCGAGTCCATGCTGCCAAAGGGAAATACCCAATGAAGGTACCAAGAGAGAACCTAAACTAGGAGAGAGATTGCTATAGTGCGATGTTGTCAGTAAAGTGAGTAACCAAGTAGTGGGAGCCTTATTCATGAAGTGAAGGATTTTCTTCTGTGGCAAGTGCAATCTTGTAGTGAAGGATTTTTTTTGTGGCAAGTTAAAAACCACCAACAATGGTTTTTTCTTTTGTAGCAGTGGTTTTTTATTTTCTATAGAAGCCTAGCCCCTGTCAAATTTCCAAAGTCAAATCCAGTTTGTACATGGATTCCAAAATAGTTCGAATAGCCTACATGAGCACTTACCACATTGCATACTTAATAATGTTGTTCAAATAAGATGATTCGTCAATCTTGAAGTAAATACCTCTGTGAGAAGTGTTTAATATTGTTTAATACATAGAAATGTTTTCTATTCCTACTTATTCAATCCATTGGAAAAGTTTTTATGTTTTTTCTTTGCATAGTAATTCATGAGATCTATTTCCTTGTGACCACCATTAGAACCAGAAGCATTGTAGGTTTGTTGAAGTTGTAGACTTATTAATTTTCAATGGAATTATAAAAGAAAAATGATTAAGAGTATACATTGTCATCACGTGGCTACTGAAAGTGTACAGTATATTAGTGGCCCCAGTGAAGTAGAGGACCAACTTTGTTGTAGTGGAATGCTTTACATCTTCTGTATGCATAAATTGTGTTGAAATATTGTAACTTCGAAGAATATTCTATATGTATCTTTTTGTGGTCCCCGATGGTCCTACCAGGAGAACCACTTGTATTACTTTGTACCCCGATGCTCCTAATCGGAAGAACTAATAAGAGTCATGAGGTAGTCCCCTCTAATTGTAAAGGTGGGTCATTAGCACCCCAGTGTGGTTACTTGAGCCTACATGTGTAACTCGAACCTACATGATTAACTCGAGCCTACATGACAGATGAGTTAACTTAAGTGAATGGATGAATATAAATAGAGGTGTAGCGCTCCTCATTTGGAACACACACTCTCACTTGTGTAGTGCATTAGTGGAGAAGAGAAGTAGCTGGGGAAGGAGGAGGATCAGGCTTTGATCTCCTTGCTAGTTTTATCATTTATCTTTTTGGGGCATCTATACTGAGGAAGCTTTTGCTGGGTTTTTCCCTTTAGGGTTTTCCCAGGATAAATCTTTGTGTTCCTTTTGTATGGTTGTGCTTGTCTATCTTTGAGTGATCCTGTTTATATGCTTTTGTTATGAAAATGAAATGAAATACTAATGTCTTAGCTAAGCATATGAAAAGTTAACATGGTATCAGAGCCACCCTGAAAAGAAGACATGGTACAGCTACAGAAGCTATGGCTTCTTACGTTTTGGTTCTCTCTCCACAACCGATCAGCAAAAGAAGGCTAGGCTAACTCTCCATTGAAGGGCGCATCTTTCTGTCGAAGCAGAATTCGATTCCGAGCATTTTCAATTTTTAGTGCGGGAAATTAGGGATTTTTGCAGAAGAAGAGTTTTTTTTGAGTGAGCCCAGCATAGGATTTCTCTCCTCATCAAAATAGAAGTTTAGAGACCCGGATCAATATTTTTGGTTAGGTGAAACTCCAAGAAAGTCAAACCCTAATTTGACCTCGAGCTAGAAAAACCCTCAATACTAAAACTGCTAAGTTTTGGTACTTTCACTATATCCCAATATTGGCAAATGTTCAAGAGATAAAATTGCATAGGCCCAAGAAAAAATCCTAATGTACACTATGTCCAAAAAACAGCCTCATATTCGCTATATTATGGGCGATATGATCCCTCCAAATTAGGGTTCCACCCTCTTCCAGAATTCATCCCTAAACGGGACACCTTGGGAAAATTGCTATAGCTTGGGATACAGAGGTCCAAAAGGAATTCCTAAAGATGTTCGAGAAAGAGCATGGAATTTAATTTTTGTGGTCCAAATTTTAGACCCAAAAGATGAAACAGTGACATGTGGAAGGCCATACAACTTTAATGTTCTGAACAGTACTGTAACAGGTAACCTTGGGAAAAGGATCATAAATCTCAATTGGTGAAACCAATGCTGATGAAAACTGTGGTGTTGGTTCAGGAACATGTGAGGTTACCTCAGTGTGAAATTTCAGACATAGAGGAGTAGTAATTTTAGAGATATCATAGAAACAGTAACAGGAATTTCTGCATAAGAAATTGGAAAACTAGGGCTTCTTGTTCGGGGAGCTTCCCTCCACTGTTTTCAGAAAAGGAGTACATTGGGCAGCTCCATTTGAAGATATATATCTTTCTATCTAATCATATCTGAAATATTCCAAGTTTTTAAAATTAGGGTTTCTCTGACAAACCCTAAATCAGCCAGCTCCGGAAGCAGGACGGACACCTCAAATCGGTAAGATCTAATCTTTTGCTATTTGCAATTGAGGTTCTCATTTCAAAGTGATCTATCACATCAGCTTGATGATAAGCTTGGTGAAGTTGAAAAATTCCAAGCATGGAAGTATTTGATCTCTCTAAAGAAAATGAATTGGACACCTTCAAGAGTAGAGAGGTTCCAGTTCCAAAAGGAGATGAGGCTCAAAGCCTTACACAAGAAGAACTTGATCAAGGCCAAGAAGATCATTGTTGATTCAGTCACGGATCAACTTGTACCACAAGTGTCTTCCATAAATACACCGAAAGAGATGTTTGATTCCTTGACCAAGATATTTGAAGGAAAGAACATACATCAGAAGATGACCTTAAAAAACAGGTAAAAGAAGAAGCGGAGAATGCAAAAGTGGTGATAGCCACCTTGAATGGTCTCCCAGGATCATGGGATTCATTCCTGTGAGGAATGTGTGCCAAAAGGATGTGATTACTTTCAGTTGACTCTGAGAAGAAGAATATGGGAGCAATTGAAGATCAAGCTCGCACCATTCAAAGAAGATCCCTCAAGCGATGAGGAATATGAAAAACTCAATTCCTGAAGAACCTCTTATTCATCTTATCATTTGGATAAGAAATGATGATTTCATGAATGAAGAAGATGATAAAGCAGAATGATCAAGAAGGAGTCCACCCATGAAACAAAAAAAATATAAGTATTCAATTGTCATTTAATGATATTGTTTTTTTATGCATTTGATTATATTCAGTTGATGTGTTATGCATGATAGATTGTTTGCATTAATGATTGTATACTACTAATATGCATGTGATGGGTAAGTAGCTCATGGTGCTATACAAATCTCCATTGCTACTTATCTAGAATGAAACCTCTTTGCTGGCATATTGGATTAGTGCACAATCTCAATGTTGTCCTAGTAGAGATGGAAGGCATCTAGAAAAGTTTTGTGAGATATGGATGAATGTTGTATTGGCTAAACAGTTGCATGATGCATAAGAATTTGTCGTTATGCATATGTTTTATAAAATAGTTCTAACCATGCAATTGGTTCATTTGAATTGTAGGAAAGGTCCTGTACAACCTCCTACAAGAAAATAAGGATGAGACTTGTTCCGAAGAACAAGTGATGACAATTCAAGATTCACTCCAATAAACATGAATCTGAAGCTCCCAGGGTCAGAGACACCATGACGGAAGAAAGAGCTTCAGAGAGCGGTAGATCCACCTCGAAGGATGAAGACCACCATGGGTATGAGAGATAACTCAAGATGAAGAAAATAATGCTATGAAAGAAGCTATGATCAAAGAATAACAGTTGATCATGGGGAATGATGTAAATGATATTATTTTGAGACATAAAGGGAAGTACGTAGTATCTTCTATATGGATCTACAAGAACCAGTGTACAAAGCAAGGTTCATGATTTTCCTTGAGCAGAAAGAATAGACTATGACATGACATACTCTATTGACCAGTATATATCAAGCATAGAACCACATGTACAAAATGAAGAGGGAAGATGATACTCCACTTCAAGGGGAGTGACTACAGAAGATATCTGAGTTTGACACGGTACGACATGATGGACAGCTTCCTGATGGATCAATACTTTACCAAGAGTAAAGTGGGTTCCAACCTTCAAGGTTGAATGCAGAAGACTAGGATATGTTGATGATCTGACAAGACGAACTCATGGAAGATGTTCTGACGAAAGAATACCAGAAAGCAAGAATTTGGCATCTTCCAAATAGATTTGCAAGATAAAATATGTTGTTGATAGAAGTAAGGAAATACTTGTGAATTAATTATGAAGAGACACTTACTCCAGGAAGCAAGGTACACTTCCTTCAGAACTATCATGGTAGTTTCTTCCATGATGAAGTAAAGAAAAGCCTTCCTTAATGGTATGATTGAGAGAGAGTTTTACATCGAATAGTCACGAGGATTTGAAGTTGAAGATAGATGGAATCAAGTATGCAAGTTGAAGAAGGCCCTCTATGGCCTAAAGAAAGCTCTCAGAGCTTGGAATGGAAGAATATATAGTTTTCTGATGAGCATGGGATTTGCCAAGAGTAAAGTCGATCCTAACCTTTACTACAAGGTTGTAGAAGATGAACCTATCATCTTGGTTTTTTTTTTTACTAAAACGGTTATAGGCCTTTTGTATTGATCTTCTGGCTAAACAGCTACCAGTAGCATTACACACAGAGATTCTGATCCAACATATGCATATTTTCCAGAGATACGGGCTTATCCATACTAGCTGAACCCTTTACAAAAGATCTGGAAATTGCAAAATAGACATAGAAATTCATAGTAGCGAGAACATAGTAGAGGAAACTAGCGTTGCAGAGGGAAATTTTAACAAAGAGAAGGGGTTCAACACTCTATTTTTGGTGTCTTTCCATGCTCTTTGAGCATTGCTTCAACCTTATTTTCTAGCTCTGCCAGTCGGTTTCCAATTCCACCTGAGAAGTTTGCCAGATCCTTCATGCTCGTCATATTATCTTCGAAAATTTCCTCCCTTAGCTCTTTAAGTTCCTGGTTCATGCACTCCCAGTGACTAGTTCCAGTCTTTTGCATTCTGATCTGCTTGGTCTCCAGCTTGTGGACTACTGACTTAAATTCATCCAGATCGGTCTGAATTTGAAGGAGGTGTGCCTCTATGGAGGAGGATGAGCTTGCTGCCATTGCCTGGAAGCTGCCTCTAAAACCCCTGCGCGATTTCTAAAAGCTGCCCAATGTTTCCTTCAGCGATTGATAGAGCCTATTGCAATTTAAGAATGGAGGATGCTTCCTGATATAGGCCCGATCCTTTAATTTCTTTAGATTCATTGCTTGATTCTAATCGATTGCACCCGATCTTTCTTGCTGGGAACGAGTCTCTCTGCTGGACGGTAATTGGGGCATTTCCCCTTGAAGGAAGGACTGGTACTAGGAGAGCATGGGACATGTGACATGCTCTAAAGAAAATTTGTCTTGTCCCTGTACGTACTTCTCCTCGAATACCTCAGTTTGCACGCCGACGATGGGGAATCTTCACTGTTTGAGTTCAATTTACTCTTTTTCCTTTCATGGGAAGATCTAAAAGTCATCTCTCCACTGTCACTAGGGGATGGGCACGTGATTTTCGATACCATTGACATTTATCACTCCCTTGCTTAAGGTGGCTCCAATGTTGGCTTCGTGGTCTGCTATTTGATTGAGATTCCGAAGGACATGGTAACACTAAACTTCTTCAAAGGATTTCATTTGAGTTATGACTTTCCGGTGGTAGTGGGCCAAACCGATGCTATTTGGGGCTTTCTTCAGATTGAGAGCCTAAATGATGTTTCGGGAGTCACCAATGATAGCCAACTTCTTAATGGATAGACTTTTGGCTTGATTCAGACCTTGCCAAATGGCGAGAATTTCAGCAGTGTTGTTAGTTTGTTGGCCCAACCCCCAGGAGAAGTTAAGAACAATTTTCCTTGAGTGGTCTAGTAGGACTCCTCCACTTCCCGCAGGTCCGGGATTCCCTTTCGAGGCCCCATCCACTTCCAAAATATGTTTATTCAGAGAGGATCTCCATTTTATAAACTCTTGCTCCTCTAACTTGATTTCCCATAGAGAGTAATGCTTAGTAGTGTTCTTGGTTCTGGTAAGAAGGGATGGGTCTAGCCCTTGGAACCAGCTGTACTCCTCTTTGTCAGGGGTAGCTTCATTGGTGATTTTTGTATTAGAGGCTACCAAATCTCCTATCAAAGATTTTACTTTGATTGCAACATGGGCCGGTGAAACTTCCATGTCCCTAAAAAGTCTATTATTACGTTCCAGCCACAATTTCCAGCAAAGGATTTTTGGAACCCACATCCAGCACTGCTTTAACAACTTCATCTTGGAGAAGGAAAATGGAGCATAGTCGGACCAGGAGGAAAAAATGGAGGTGATGGAAGGAGGAAGAGCCAGGTTCAGCTGAGCAAGAAGGATATTCCAGAGTTCTAGAGAAAAGGAACACTGAAGAAAGAGATGAAGCGAGTTTTCCTCATGGCAGGCACAAAGAGGGCATCTTGAGGGCCCTTACCAACCTCTTTTTAAAAGGTTGTCCTAGGTTAGAATACTGTCATGCAGTAGGGACCAGAAAAATAGATCTATTTCGGGCAGGGAGGGATGAAGCTAGAGGTTTTTCCACACCACGGGGTCCGGGGCAGCCCAGGGAATGGCTTTTAAGGCTGCATAACTAGCAGCAGCATTAAAATAGCCTGAGGAGGAGCCCCAGCCTCTTTTGTCCTTCAGCTTAGAAGAAATGGGTGAGAGTCCTTGAAGAGCATATAAGAGGGAGCGAGCTTCATTCTCAAGGTCTTGCGGGACTACCCCCAGGTCCCACTTGGTCCAAGAGTCATCTGGGCTCCATCTAGATAAATCCCAAAGGGTGAATTTGTTGTTCGAGTGAAGCCAGTTTTTAATATTCTCCATTCCTTCCAAAGATTTTAAAGGGGACTTCCCTAAGATGGAGTCATCCCAGAACTTGATTTTGGAGCCATTTCCCAGAATCCAAGTGAGATTGTAGGTGATCATATCAAGGTATTTAAGACAGAGTGCGAGGATAGGAGAGCCTTTCCTAGTCCTAGGGGGGTGATCCAAGCACCTCTCTTTGTGACCGCTGAAGTACTTTGTCCTTAGCGCTTTGGAGCTCCGAGTTGTTTTACCTCTTATCATTTTCCACAGGATTTTGCCCCCCATGGCCAGATTCTGAGTGGCCACATCTCTGATTTGCAGCCCTCCTTCCCATTTAGGGGCTTTGACTTTATCCCAGCTGACTAGATGCATTTTCCTTCCTTTATTCCTCCCCCCTTCCCAAAGGAATTTTCTCAAAAGATTGTCAATATCTTTCACAATTCCTTTCGAGGCTAAGAGGATCGAGGCCTGGTAGACAAGAAGGGAGGTTAGAACTGAGTTTATGAGGATTGTTTTACCTGCTTTGTTTAACCAGGAATCCCCCCATGCCATTATTTTGGCCTTGAGTTTTTCCACCAGAGGCATCCAAAGGCTCCTTCTGGGCATAGCTTTTACTAGCAGAATTCCAAGATATTTTATGGAGTCCCACGTTGAAGTTCCTTCCATTTCCAGCGTTCTTGAGATAGTTTTCATTTCAATGGGGGGGCAGTTCCAACCATAAATTTTGCTTTTCCTCAAACTATTTTCGCTGCCGGAGACATCAGTGTAGGCATCCAACTCTTTCTTGAAGGATCTAGCCATGGTGAGATTAGCATGACCCAAGAGAAGGGTATCGTCAGCAAATTGAGCATGGTTAATTCTCTTCACTCTTGGGGTGATTGTGAGCCCCATTAGAGAGCGCTACTGAAGGCTCTTATCCAGCTGGAAACTAAGGACGGACGCTTGGATGAAATAGAGCAAGGGGGACAGGGGATAGCCCTGCCTAAGACCCCTAGAGGTGTGGAAGAAATTTGCTGGTCTCCCATTTACTAAGGGGGCAATCCAAGGTCCTGAGATATAGGCTCCAACCCAACTAATTAACTGGAGATGGAAGCCCAGTTTGAGCATTACAACAAAGAGAAAATTTAACCGAACTTTATCAAAGGCATTAGAAAGGTCCAGTTTGACTATCATACCTTTCTCCTTCCTTTGGAAGCTTGAGTGAATTGCCTCTTGAACTAGAATGATGTTGTCTTGAATTTTTCTGTCCTGGATGAAGCCCCCCTGGTTCTCCGGAATGATCCTGGGGAGGAATTTTTTTATTCTGTTTGCAATGACTTTAGTGATGATTTTGTACCCCGTGTTGCAGAGCGAGATGGGGCGGGATATGGAGAAGCTTTGGGCACCTTTCTCTTTGGGAATTAACGCTAGAAAGGAGGAGTTAGTGCTCCCTCCTATTTTGCTGCAATTCTGGGATTTCCTTACCATTTTGACCAAATCCTTCTGAATAATATCCCAGCAAGCTGTGAAGAATCTGACCGTGAAACCGTCAGGCCCTGGAGCTTTGTCAGGGTTCATTCCATGGAGATCTTCACTTATCTCCTCAGTCGTTATGGGGGAAATCATCTTTCGATTGTATTCCTCATTGATTAACGTGGGGATTATGGTAAAAGGGTAGCAATCTAGACGAGGAGAAGAATCCTTGTCTTCTGTAAACAGATCTTTATAGAAAGAGTGGGCTGTGTGCTTGATCTCTTCAAAAATTTTAAAAGTTTGGTCTTGAAACTGAATTTCTCTAATGGTGTTGTAATTCTTCTGAGCTTTTTCTTGCTTGTGGAAGTAAGAAGTATTTTTATCACCATCTTTGAGCCAAAGACAGCGCACCTTTGTATGCCAGTATTGCTCTTCTCTTCTCAACACTTTATGGAGGGCCTTTTGCAGATCGAGTTCAACATTAAGCAGCTCTGGGGTGATCGTGGCGTTCTCCATTAGCAGCTGGTGGTTGCCTAGATCACGTTGGGAATTTTTCCTTTCAAGAATAGGGGAGGGTTGGATATTAGCCTATTTTTTAAGGGTAGCTTTGAGCCTTCTCAACTTTTCTTCCCATATGAAGAAAGGTGACCCAGAAACAGAATTTTGCCAAGTTTCTGAGACCAAATCGTAGAAGCCATCCATGGAGACCTAGAGGGGGCTGAAATGGAAGGGGATAGGGCCCAATTTTTCTCCAGGGCACAGGGAAAGGGATATTGGCTTATGATCTGAGGTGCAGGCCTAGAGGATTTCAGAATTTGTGAAGAGTCCGAGAGTCCGGAAGGAGGTATGAACAAGAAAACGATCCAGACGTGCAGCAATGTGCCCCAGTCCCACTCTTTTATTAGTCCAGGTGAACTTACCTTTGCTAGGTTTGATATCCTCTAGATCCCAAGCCATTATGATGTCTTCTACCCACTCCCGAGCTGAGCCTCTTACCGGTGAGCCTCCTTTTTTTTTTGAGAGAGATAGAGTTACATTCATATCACCAACGAGAACTAGATTGTCATGCAGGTTGGTGGACAAGAAGGAATTCAGCGATTCCCAGCATTCTCTTTTTTTCGATAGGAGAACCGGGGCATAGATGTTGAAAAGGATAATCTGGTTCCCCGTGTCTCGGTGCTACAACTTCGTGAAAAGCCAGTGAGTGGTGCTATAGTCCTCTAGCAGATCTAGAGTATTGGAGTTCCAGATGGTGGCTAGACCTCCTAAGGCTCCCCTGGCACTGACTGCTCTACCATCTCCTTTTTCCCAAAATTTTTTGCTGGCCTGGATGGTCTCGGGTTCCTCCATCTTCGTCTCTTAGATCAGAAGTATCTCTGAAGAGTTCATTCTTACTAGATCTTTGATTGCTTCTTCTTTTGACTTACTTCCCAAACCTCTATAGTTCCAGGAGACGAACTGCATTAGGATCTGAAGGGGGGGGTGGCTCCTTTAGAAGCCTTTCCTTTCTTTGAAGATCTAGTTTCCATCATATCTGGGATGGTTTGCTGGACTCCTGTTGTGACATCTCGGTATGATTTCTCCTCCCTTTTTTTCCGTTCTGGTTTCCTTCCTCTTGGAGGCTTTTCAAGGGTTGCAACCGAGCTGCTGGTCTCAATGGCCCCATCGTCTAATTCAGCTCTAGGATCAGAGCCTATGGTGGTATGCTCATCATCCGATTTCAGAGATTCTTTTGCTGAAGGGACACTCTTGTCCTTAGCAGGGTTTTCTGAAGGAGACGTGGATTGGGAAATAATATCTATGATTTCTTTCATAGGCTCCTTTGATGTTGCTACGGCTTCTTTCAAAGGCTCCTTAGGAGGGCTTGAATTCACCGGTGGCTGATCCTTAGGCTGTCCAGTCCTTGTATCTTTGATTTTTGAGGCTCCTTTGGTTTTCTTAACCTTTTGCCATCCTTCAGCTTCTTCCTTCTCTGGGGTTTGGTTCTTTGGACAGTTTCTCTGAAAGTGCCCATGTTCTTGGCAGGCTTTGCATTTAAATGGAAGGTTTTCGTAGTCCACTTTCTGATAATGAGTCCAGGTGCCCACTGTTAACTTCACTGCCTCTGGGAGCCTTGCTTCCAGGTCCACTTCATTACATATCCTGGCACAGTTGTAAATGGACTTATTTTCTACCTTATCTACGAACTTCCATATTCCATTTCCTATCATTTGCAGCGATTCATAGTTCCAGCAGTGGAATGGCAGGTTGGGGAGCCTGACCCACACCGGTACCTCCTTAGGCAAGTCCACCATGGGATCGAAATTTGAAGTCCAGTGGTTCAGATACAGCCCCTGGGTTCCCATAAAGTATGGGCCATTTTTGAAAATGAGATCCTTATCCTCCTTATTAATGAATTCAAAAAGAAAGTAGCCACTGCTCAGGGGGTAACATGTGACTCCTTGCTTGAGGTGAGGCTTCCAATTTCTTTGAATCTAGTCGTCAGTGGTTTTTGCTGAGGGACAGAGCCCCATGAAATGGCCGACTAGTCCTCTTTCTGACAGAGCAAGTGCAATATTTACCAAAGTCGTCTCTGGCAAGGCAATTTCAGGGATTTCTTCAAGCTTTTTGATGAATTTCGGGACCGAGAATGGATTTTTTCGCTTACCTCCGCTGGCGACCAACCTACTGAACACGTCCATATTAGCTGACGGGGGAGGGGGATCCCCACCCCTAGGGGTGACCATCTCTTGCTACCTGCAGGAGGAACCCTAGCTCCTCTAGCTCGCGCGCGCCCACCTAGCAATCAAATGGATGAACAAAAAAACTGGGGTTTTTACTCACATTTTGGATGTTATCTTCTCTAATCTTGTGAACTTGTCATATTGTTATTATATGCAGATGACTTATTCTTGACAGGGAATGAGAAACAGATCATGGAAAGCAAGAAGAAACTAGCAAAATAATTTGAGATGAAAGACCTTGGGTTAATGCTTTATTTCCTAGGTCTGGAAGTATGGAAAAGTTTTGAAGGAATCTTTCTCAACCAAGGGAAGTTTATGGTAGAGATATTGAAGAGATTCAATATGTTGGAATGCAAAGCCATGGCCACACCCATGGACTCCAAACTGAAGTTTTTAGCTGATGACCCATCAGAATTAGTGGATGTGACTCACTACAGACAGATCACTGGGTCATTAATGTATTTAACAAATACCAAACCAGACATTTGTTTTGCTGTGAACACCTTGAGTCAATATCTTGTTCAACCAAGACGGGTTCACCTAGTAGTTGCAAAACATGTGATGAGATATCTGAAACGGACTATAGACTTTGGTCTATACTATGATGGTAGCCATGAGTATAGATTGTATGGCTACATAGATGTAGATTGGGCTGGAAGTATCTCAAATAGGAAAAGCACATCATGTAGATGATTTTGTTTGGGGTCAACTATGAGTTCATGGTTTAGCAGGAAATAGTCCAGTGTTTCTCCTAGCACAGCTAAAGCAGAATACATAGCATATTGCTCTGCTAAGTTGTGAAGTTATATGGATTCAGAAGTTGATATCAGGTCTCTTTGACCTGAAGATGGATACTACAATGATTCTATATGATAACAAGAGTTGTGATGACAAAGAACCCTGTGTTCCATTGTAACACATAGAAATATGGTATTTCTACATATGAGATAAGATGCAGATGATGATGTTTCAGTATTCCCATACTGAAGATATAAATGATGATGATTTCAGTATTCCCATACTAAAGATATAAATGATGTTTCAGTATTTACATACTCTAGATGCAGATGATGGTGATTCCATATTTCTATACTGAATATAGAGGTGACAATGCTTTCAATATTCACATACTGGAGATACAGATGGTGATAGTTTAGTATTCACATACTAAAGATGTAGATGATGATGGTTTGGATGATGATGTACTGACGAAGCCTCTGTTTCGAGTAAAGTTCAAACACTTTGGAGACAAGCTTGGTGTTGTTCAGAAAGACCTTCCTCGAAATGGGGAGTAGTGATGTTGCAGTGGGATTGTATCATCCCTGGGTTCTTTCCCTAAAATGATCTAGCGACCTCGGTCATCAAGAATGAAGAGGGATTGTATCATCCTGGGAAATTTGTCCAAAAGTGATCTGGTGACCTTGGTCATCGAGAATGAAGAAGGATTGTATCATCCTGGGACATCTGTCCATAATAGATCCGGTGACTTCGGTCCTCGAGAATGTAGTGGGATTGCATCATCCTTGAACTTCAGTTCAGAAAGGTATCCAGAGGTTTTGGTCCCCGAGAATGTGGCAGGATTGCATTATCCTTGAACTTCGGTTCAGAAAGGTATCTGGAGGCTTTGGTCCCTGAGAATGTGGTAGGATTGCATCATCCTTGGACCTAGTCCTAAAGTGATAGGGACTGATTATCTTGTAATCAATCCAGTGACTGCGGTTGTCGAGAATGTGGTAGGATTGCATCATCCTTGGACCTAGTCCTAAAGTGATAGGGACTAATTATCTCGTAATCAATCCGGTGACTTCGGTTGTCAAGAATGTGATAGGATTGTATCATCCCTGGACTTAGGTCCAAAACTGATCCGAAGACTTTTGTCTTCATGTTGTGGATTGCAGGTTATTGCTGATGATGATGACACACTAATCAAAAGATTAGAGTATGATGATGATGACATACTGATTGAAAGATCAGAGTATGATGATGATGATGCTGCTGTTTGAAAGATCAGAGTATGATGATGATGATGTTGCTGTTTGAAAGATCAGAGTATGATGATGATGATGTTGCTGATTGAAAGGTCAAAGAGCTGATGATGATGTTTCTGATCGAAAGGTCAAAGTGATGAAGATGATGTTTCTGATTGAAATGTCAAAGAGCTGAAGATGTTGCTGCTGATCGAAAGATGAAGGATGTTGCTGATCGAAGCAGTCAAAGATGTTGCTGATTGAAGCGGTCAAAGATGTTACTGATCGAAGTGGTCAAAGATTTTTGCTGATCGAAGTGATCAAAGTGTTGATGTTGTTGAAGACTAAAGATTGAAGATGAAAAATACATGATGTTGAAAAGCTTCCAATGATTTATAGATGTGTTACCCTGATGATGCTGATGATGCTCTCTCTCTCTCCTGTTATTGTTGTTGTTGATGTTGTTGTAGAATACCCTTCTTGTTAAGGGGGAGTGTTGAAATATTGTAACTTTGAAGAATATTGTATATGTATCTTTTTTTGGTCCCCAATGGTCCTACTGGGAGAACCACTTGTATTAATTTGTACCCTGATGCTCCTAATCGGAAGAACTAATAAGAGTAATCAGGTAGTCCCCTCTAATTGTAAAGGTGATTCATTAGCACCCTAGTGTGGTTACTTGAGCCTACATGTGTAACTCAAGCCTACATGATTAACTCGAGCCTACATGACAGATGAGTTAACTTAAGTGAACAGATGAATATAAATAGAGGTGTAGCGCTCCTCATTTGGAACACACACTCTCACTTGTGTAGCGCATTAGTGGAGAAGAGAAGTAGCTGGAGAAGGAGGAGGATCAGACTTTGATCTCCTTGCTGGTTTTATCTTTTATCTTTTTGGGGCATCTATATTGAGGAAGCTTTTGCTAGGTTTTTCCCTTTAGGGTTTTCCCAGGATAAATCTTTGTGTTCCTTTTGTATGGTTGTGCTTGTCTATCTTTTAGTGATCCTGTTTATATGCTTTTGTTATGAAAATGAAATGAAATACTAATGTCTTAGCTAAGCATATGAAAAGTTAACAAATTGTATATAATAGGAAGCCATTATCAGGTACTTCAAGTTCTAAAGAGGAAGGAAAGTAAATTTTATAGTTGTAAAAGTTATTCAAAATATCAAATTTATATAACTTAAAAATTTAACAATTTCGGTAAGAAAATTCACACATACATCCAAACAACACAACAAACAAGAAAAAATACAAACTTTAAAATCCTACACCTCTCACCCGTTGAAGAGAGTAATCTCACCCGTAGTTAGGTTAGTGAGTTAGGTAACCCACATCGGTATTTACCTAACTGTGGTATTCACCCAGAGTAATATTGTTTTGTACTTCCTATTTAATCACATATGAATAATGAGAAGGCAATCTATCTACCCGTGTTTCTTTTTCTCTATTATTTTCTTTCATATGGTATCAGAGCCTACGCCTGGTCCAAGGGTAAGCCTTTTCACAGAGTGGAAAGCACTTAGACTCCGAAGCTTTTGGAGGCTTCATACGGAGCTAGGGAAAAACATTGTGGAGCTCTATGGTAGCATTAGAATAAATATGATTTTGTTTGGCAGATCTCTATGCCAAACTAATTCCATTTAGAATATCAAAAAAAAATTCTCTCCATCGCCATAACTGAGTTCTCCTAGTAAAGGGCCATCGACATTTTCGAGAATCGAGTCTTCCTCTACCTGGTATGAGTTGAGTTGAGAGATTAAGGGTCTGGTGGGACAATTCTATACAAAAACCACAAGCAGAGATCCCTCTCTTCATTATTGTTGATAAGGAAGCACACTGCTGCGCATTGACCGTGAAAATGGACGGATTCGCTTCCAGAAAGTTCAATTCTGGCCCAGTCTGTCGGAGGATTTTTTTGCTGAGGAGACACTATAGCTGAAAGAAATTGGAGGGAGAGAGACATTTGTGTGAAGTGCGAAAAGAAGTTTTACATTAGAGATCTACCATCCACTATCACCGATCAGCATGAGCCATTGTGAGTGATCTCTCCAGCTATCGATTTCTCCACCGATCCAGCATCCAGCGTGGGTCTGATCTCCAATACTCTTTCATCTCCAGAACTGGCATTCAAATTGCATTCAATCCAATGTGGGTACTATCAATTTCTGTAAAGATCATCTAGATCCCAGTGGTGAGGCCGAATTTTCACTATTTTTTTTATGTTTTTGCATGCACCGCTTCTCTCCCGCCTTGCGAGAGCGATGCCACCGCCCATACTGAAAAGTCCATAAGCGGTACCACCACTTTTCATATTTCTAAAGAATCCGGTGAACTGCGTTTTGTACTGATTTGGGGCACTGCGCCCCCTCGCTGCCTTTTGTCTTTGCACCAGGAGCGGTGTTATGAATTTTATTTTATTTTTATTAAAAAAAAACAAGGGTTTTGTTTTTCATCTATATTAAAAAAAAAGTGACAATCAAGGTATTTTTTTATTTAAAAAAAAAAACAAGGGAAATTTTTTTTTTAGTCATATCAGATGGCTAATACCAGCTCTTGGAAGTCGATCTCCAGACCTATTTTGACCGGAGCTAACTATGAATTTTGGTCTATCAAAATAAATACATTTATGTAGCTCAACAAATGTTGGGATATGGCGGAAACTGAGTTCACAAAACCTAAAGTAGTTTCTCTGGCCGCAATGAATAATGCACAGAAAAATGCTCTCGAAGCTCACCGAGACCGAGATCTCACAGCCACATGGCTACTCCAAAGCTGCATTCAAGAGCTCATTTTCCCAAGGATCTCAAGTGCTACCAGTGCACATCAGGCTTGGCATCTGCTTGCATCGGCTTACAAGGGAACCGATCGCGTTAAAATGGTAAGACTACAAACCCTACGCCTTCAGTTTGAAAGTTTAAAAATGAAGGATTCATAATCTGTAGATCTGTTCATGACTAGGGTTTTAGGTCTTGTGACCCAATTCCAAACCTATGGTGAACCGCTAGAACAAAAAATAGTTGTTCAAAATATTTTTCGGTGTCTCACCAAGAAATTTTCTATGGTAGTAACTGCCATAGAAGAAGCCAAAGATCTATCTAAGTTCACCTTAGAAGCGTTGATTGGATCTCTTCTATCTCATGAAGAATGATTGACTCAAGAAGAATAATCGTTGACCAATGTGTTCAACACCTAGGCTTCCCTCAACAGAGGTCGAGGCAAAGGAGGACTAGGTAGAGGAAGAAGAGGCTGATGGTCTCGACCTACAGAAGACAGAACCAATCACAAGCATGAACACTCAGAGCATTCAGAACACTCTCACCACTCTTAGGGACAGAGGGGAAGAGGCAAGAGATGGACCAATAAGTCCAATTTTTCAGTTTCACTACTGTAAGAAGTATGGGAACTATGAACGAGAATGTAGAAAGAAGCAAGCGGACCAGAACAATAACCACAACAACAACATAACCAATGTCTCCAAAGAAGAAGAAGGCTTGTCAGAGGTGATGTTTCTGTCCTATCAAGCAACTGAAGAACACTGCACCTCAGATCTATGGCTACTAGATAGCGGTTGCAGCAATCACATGATAGGTAACAAGTCATTATTCTCTAGCCTAGAATCCTCTGTTATCATGAATATCAAGCTAGGAGATGACTCTTTGGTTGCAGCAAAAGGAAAAGGTATCGTTCCTGTACTTAGTAATCAAAATGAAAAAATGTCCATTCATGAGGTATTTTATGTACCTCATTTGACTGTAAATTTGATTAGTATAGGTTAATTACTTCAGAATAAGTATGATGTTAGGTTTCATGATAGATACTGTGCTATCTATGATAAATCTCTCGGTAAGAGACACATAGCCAAATTTGAAATGACTAAGAATAGAATCTTTCCTCTTAGAATTAGGAGTGCTAACCTTCCACATCCTGTAGTTCATACAGTTTCTAGTCAATATCAATCCTGGTTATGGCACTGTAGATTCAGTCATTTTCCTTTCAAAAGTCTCCATCTCCTACACAAACAGTCAATGGTCAAAGGATTACCTGTTATTCATAAACAATCCAGCACCTGTGAGGATTGTATCACTGGTAAACATCACAGGGACAATTTTCCCACTTCCACATCTTGAGCCAAAGAGCAACTTGAGTTAGTTCATACAGACCTTTATGGACCCATGCAAACCAAATCCATAGGAGGTAGTTTCTATTTTCTGACCTTTATTAATGAGTTTAGTAGAAAAACATGGATTTATTTTCTTAGGCACAAATAAGAGACCTTCTCCAAATTTAAAGAGTTCAAGGCTCTCACTGAGAAGTAGTCTGGAAATTCCATTAAAATGCTCAGGTCAGATGGTGGAGGTGAATATGATTCACATGAGTTTTTAGACTTTTGTAAGCAGCATGGCATCCAGAGACAGTTCACCACTAGATACACTCCACAGGAGAATGGAGTTGCTGAACGAAAGAACTGGACTATCATGAACATGGCCCGTAGCATGTCACACAAGAAACTGTCAAATGAGTATTGGGCTGAAGCTGTTGGATGCTCACTCTATTTTCTCAACAGATCGCCCATCGTAACTGTCCAAGACAAGATCCTGAAGAAGCATGGAGTGGCAGTAAGACTAGTGTCTCACATCTTAGAATCTTTGGTTTTGTTTCCTTTGCGCATATACCTAATGAACTAAAAATAAAGTTAGACCAAAAATTGAGCGTTGCATTTTCACTGGTTATAGTGAACAACACAAGGCATACAAGCTATATAATCCTGTCACCAAGCAGCTTGTGGTGAGCAGAGATGTAAAGTTCATTGAAGAAAAATTGTGGAGTGATCCTTAAAACATACAACATGAAGATCACTCATATCAGCCAGATCTACCTATCAGACTTCCAAGATTGGAAGTACAGCAACAAGAAGATGCAGCAGATGGTCCACCACAAAACCGAAAAACCAAAATCTTGACAGAGTTATATGAACAGACTCCAATCCTTGACGAGCAACTTTAGTTTTCTCTCTTCTCCTATCAGCCCACATATTTTAATGAAGCAGTGAAGGATGCACAATGGGTAAAAGCCATGAATGAAGAGATTGATGCAATAGAGAAAAATTAGACTTGGGATCTTGTTGACATCCCTACAGACAACACTAGTATTGGAGTCAAATGGGTCTATAAGACCAAATTGAATGAAAAAGGAGAAATTGAAAAGCACAAGGCAAGGTTGGTTTCCAAAGGTTATGCATTGAAGTATGGTATAGATTATGATGAAACCTTTTCTCCTGTAGCAAGGATGGATACCATTAGAGCTATACTTTCCATTGCAGCACAAAATCAATGGCATGTGTATCAAATGGATGTGAAATCTGCCTTTATTAATGGAATTCTTCAAGAAGAAGTTTATGTAGACCAACCACCTAGTTATACTGTCAAAGGTCATGAAGACAAAGTGTATAAGCTGAAAAAGGCACTGTATGATCTAAAACAAGCTCCACGAGCTTGGTACAGTAGGATTGACTCCTACCTCATCAATAATGGTTTCAATAGAAGAAACAATGAGCCCACTCTGTATGTCAAAATAGAGCAAGGTAAAATATTGATGGTATGTCTTTATGTTGATGGCATGATTTACACTGGTAATTTGATGCTTCAAGATTTCAGGACAGTCATGAAAAAGGAAATTGAAATGACTGATCTAGGACTGATGAAGTACTTTCTTGGCATGGAAGTTAATCAAGCTGATAAAGGTATTTTTATCTACAGCATAAGTATGCTACTGATATTTTGTAGAGATTCATAATGAATAAATGTAAACCAGTAGAAACCCCTATAGCTCTTCTCACCAAGTTAACCAAGAATGGTGATGAACCAGCAGTAAACAATACACTCTATAAACAATTGGTAGGCAGTTTAATGTATTTGACTACCACTAGACCTGATTTGAGGTACGCTGTCAGTATTATATCTAGATTTACGGAGTCTCCCAAAGATTCTCACTGCAATGTTGGAAAAAGAATACTGAGATATGTTGCAGGCCCACTTGGATATGGCCTCTGGTACACTCATACACTAGATAGTACTCTTACAGGGTACACTAACAGTGATTTTGTAGGTAGTCTTGACGATAGGAAAAGTAGATTTGGTTATGCTTTCCATTTGGGTACAAATCTGATCTCTTGGACATCTCAGAAACAACCCATTGTGAGCACGTCTTCTGCAAAATTAGAATATGTAGCAGCCACCACAGCAGCTTGGCTAAGAATACTATTGAAAGATATGGGACACACTCCAAAAGATCCCACTTATATTTTCTGTGATAATAACTTGGCAATACAGTTGTCTAAACATAATGTATTTCATAGAAAAAGCAAACACATTGACACTCGCTATCATTTCATTCATGAGTTAGTCAATGAAAAACAAATCTCTTTACTGTTTTGTGGCTATAAGGAGCAGTTAGCTGACATGTTCACCAAACCATTGGGAACTTCTACATTTGTATATCAGAGAGAGCACTTAGGCATAGACAGTGCTAATGATGTACTACCAGTTGAGATTAAGGGGGTGTATTGAAGAGAGTAATCTCACCCGTAGCTGGGTTAGTGAGTTAGGTAACCCAGGGAAGTATTTACCTGACTGTGGTATTCACGCACAGTAATATTTTTTTGTACTTCCTATTTAATCACATCTAAATAATGAGAAGGCAATCTATTTTCCTGTGTTTCTTTTGCTCTGTTCTTTTCTTTCACATCACCCCATCAATATGAATCTATGTGAAATATTATGTGTGAAACATCATACTTCAATAAATACATACATGTCCATGGTCGAGAGAAGCAATGGTCAAATACCATGCAGTATCTTTTGTCATTCCTAAGCCGAGGAAGGATCACAGGTGGTAATTGTGAAAGGAAGGGATAAACATTGTGGTAGCATAACAGGCCCCGAATATATATTCCCATGTTTGCTTTTCCAAGTGATCATTGATGTAGTAGATATTGCTGCAATAGCATACATGAAATAATGTAATGTAAATTCAAAACAAATCCATCACGATCCTGCCAACAAAGAACATTAATGGCGGAACGACCTACCTACCTTGCACAGCCTATGAGCTATATCACATATACACAAAGGAGAAATATACAATTGAAAGCCAAGCCAAGACAAGAACCTTCCAGAAGAGGCCCAAAAGTCTGTCCAACACTTCAAACCACTGCAAACAAAGAAAAATAACAACACATTGTGCAATGAAATCTCAATGAACGGATCTCTGTAAGTGGTCACAGTTGGACCGCTTAATGGAAGGATTCAAAAAAATTTGTTCCTTTGATTTTAAATTTTGTTAACACTAAAATTTAAAATAAGTATATGTATCCACCTGAATAACATGATTCCTGAAGCTAACATTATGTGTCTCTTTTCTTATGTGGTATTCAATATAAAGAGCGTTGATAAGGTAAGTTGTCCAGCTTTCCATCAAGCCATAAAATACTTGGAAGAGGACTCCTGAAACCATTCCCAACTAAGATAATGAATAGGGAAAGGTTAAAAGTGCTACCTGCAATTCCAAAGACAAAACAACTGAATTTTGAGCTTCTCTAATTCATCAATCTGGCATAACAGGAAAACTTTAATTCATCAATTTGTCCTAACAAACAATCCCCTTGCTCGGAAGAGCAGATGGTCCCATCTGCAGCACACCCTTCCCCATCCGAAATCCATAGAATGGGGTGACAAACGACACCATGTCAACAACATTGCGGTACAGGAAGCCCTGAGGTGATGCAGTTCTAGTAAGCAATGGCCGACCTCATATATTCATCTTTATTCAATGCAACTCACAGATTCACAAATCTATGTAAGCATAAGCATTGGAATAGCTTTTTTTTGGAAAATCTTATCTAAAATCTTAATTTTTTTCCTCCACAAAAATCATAACCTATTTTCTTTCCCTCCATAAAATTGCAAAAAGGAGTTTTCATAAAGAAAATAGTAATTAAAAAACATAAAATAGGATTTATAGTCTTAGGATATCTTCTTAAACATTCCTAAAATATGTTTCAGACAATTTATAATTTCGTCTTAAAAATAGTCTAAATTTTTTTCTTAAACCTTTTTTATTTCTAATTTTATTTTTAAAAATTGTCTTAAATATTATCTTAAAAATTCCTAAAATATATAAAAGAAATTTGAACTAAAAATTAATACAAAATGCTAATTTTGTCTTAAAAAAAATCCTAAACATCCCCATA
>LPNX010363900.1:145922-166633 GCA_001517045.1 Pseudotsuga menziesii | reverse complement strand
TATATATATATATATATATATATATATATATATATGAAAAATGTGAAATAGTAAAAAATATTAAAAAAAGGTTGTTTATTAAAACATACTATATATGAACATACTATTTTTATAACAAATAAAAATTATTAAAAAGTGGTGGTGAAAGGTTTTATCCTTTGAAAGGATTTGGGCATCTCCATCACATTATTACCTTGGTGGTTGTTAGAAAATACAAAGAAACATGGCATGAGGTTCATGACTAGATGAGTCAGTTCTCTGTTGTCTTAGCCCATCAACAAGGCACACTAAGGACATTCCATGAGCCCTTACCAACGGAAAGGCATGATATATACCATTGTACCTCATACTAGTTGGACAAACCAAGAGAATCTTGGAGAGAACCTGGTGCTGCATAGAAGGTTTTCATGGGAAACATCTCGTAGGCATCTACTATGCATGGAAGACAAAGCAACATGAATAACTCAATAGCTTACATATGACTTCGGAAAAACTTGGTTGAGCGCAAATTAGATAGGTGAAATAAGTAGGTGCACTTGGTTGGATACATGTTCACTAATAGCACTTGGATGCATGTTAAATGTATAGATGTTGGATTCATGCACTTGTTGGGTGAACCTTCTTGGGAGCACTTAGGAACAAGGAAACTAAGTGAACTCGGAGAAACCTTGTTGGATGCACTTCCTTAGTGCAATTGGGTACAACTTATTGGATGTACTTTATGCACACTTGCAATGGGAACCTTCAAGCACGCTTGCAATGGAATCATTTGAGCACACATATAGGAGACTTCTTTAATGTATGTAGATGTGATGCGTACACTTACTAGACACACTTATGATGGGAACATTTGTGAGCATTGGGAATCATATGTACTTGTGATAATGTGGCATAGTGGGATTGACACCATTGAAGATGGATGTCACTACACAAGTCATGAGGGAATAATTGAGTTGGATGTATTGGGTCAAATTAGACTTCGATGGGATTGCAAATGTTTGGAAAGATTCATGTATAAACTAGATTCCTAAAATTGGCTAAGCCTTTCAATCATCATAATATTTGATAAGTGATTCATTCACAAAAGTTCAAAGTGAGCTCTATGATTCTACTAGGTAATGGGTTTTGAAAAGCAGGGTGAATTTGCATTGGTTGAGTGGAAAATGAAGATGTGAACACAACTTGTAAACAATTACCATTCAACTTGCATATTTCATCGAAAGTGTTTGGTTTTCCATGCAAAACCATGGAAAACCAAACACTTTCAATGAAATATGCAAGTTGAATGGTAATTTTTCCATGAAATTTCATCTCTATAGCGGTTTTGTAGTACCCGCGACAAAAGTTGGTCGATATTGAGACGAAACCTGGAGGTTTCAAAAAAAATTAAAAAATTGAGGAATGGCACCCTCCTTTCCAGGGTTTTGGATCGTTAATAAGTGCTTGTGAACAAACACATACTATATTTTAAATACAAATAAATGGATAAAATATAACACGAGAAAGGCGATTTATAGAAAAGAAATATATCATGAAAGTAAGATATTGGAAAAAAAATTTGAAGTAAAAGGAAAAAAAATAATTGGGAAGTTCTGGGGGAAGGTCAAAAAGTGTTAACTGACTTAAACATTAAGGATTAATGATTTAAAAAGTTCCCAAAAGTACCCAAAGTGGCCCTAAGCACCCTAATTATTTCCTAAAAAACTGTTTTCCCATTACGATGCAAAAATTCATAATAATTGGCTAAAATACATAATTAGAGGCTAAAGTGGCACCTCTTAGAGAAGATTCTATGACAAGGAAGGAGGGTACATCTATAAAAATACCATCGATAAAATACATTGTAACCACCACAGGGATCGTATAAACATTAATTAAATGATATTATAGGCACCACTAAGAGCTGATTTCTATGATAAGGTAGGGGGGTACATCTATAAAAATACCATCGATAAAAGACGTAGGAACCACTGGGATCGGATCAACTTAATGTGATCCAAAATTAGGTTAAGTCCAATGGCGCTTAAAGATCCCACAAGGGCATGGAAGGATGCCCACAGAGCTTGGAAGAAGCCCGTAGAAGCTTGTAGATACTCTCATAAGCTTAAAGAATCCCACAAGTTAGAAGTAAAGGAAGCCCATGTTCTGAAGATGAAGGGAGCCCAAGCTTTGAATACTGAGGAAGGCCTCACGTGTAAATGAAGCCAGAGAAGGTCAATCTGGCATTTTTTGGAAGAGATGAAAATGAAAAACTGATCCTTCTTATGTAACTACCTCAATCATGGCCAAAATCGATCAAAGTTAGAACCAAATATGCCCGAAAGAAAAAAAAAAAAGTCCCTTGAGTACATGATAGGAAAGATACATGTTAATCAACAAAAACTTGACAACTTATTTCTATTATTTTACTATGCATGATCTCATATAACACAAACTTCATCATAGATCACCTTTTGGCAATGATCAAAAGTAGGTTGCATAGTTGAGCATGCAATTTGCAGTTTAGAAACCATATCATAATTTCCTTGGAGACAATCCTCATGAAATATCATCACTTTATCTACTACATGTGAAGAGATACTAGTGATAATTCATCATACTACAAAAAACATAAGGTGCATTGAATTCATCTTTATTGATAAATAAATAACTCAACCCCTAGGGAAAAAGAGTAGTTGTTTACCTGGAAAATGTGTGCAGGATATTTGTAGTACCAACTAGTGGTAAGTTGTTTTGATGTTGCTCATTATTGGAAGAGGTGAATATGGAAAGTTTATCCTTCTTATGCAACCACCTCAAGCATGGCCAAATTTGGTCAAGTTGGTATCAAATATGCCCATAAGATAAAAACAGTCCCCTAAGCACATGATGGGAAAGAGACATGTTAGTCAACAAAAAATTGACAACTTATTTCTATTTTATTACTAGGATTGATCTCATGTAGAAAAAAAAAATCATAAATTACCTTCTGGCAATCAAAAGTACGTTGCATAGTTGAGCATGCAATTTGTACTTTAGAAACCATATCATAATTTCCTTGGAGACACTCCTCATGTAATAACATCACTTTATTTACTACCTTTGAAGATCTAGACATATGAATTTATGGTCCACATATGTGCCATGCAACAACTGAAAGTTTATCATCACCGTAATCAGAACGTGTAAGATAGTGCAACCAATAACCAGTGTTAATGATTTAAAGTGCCATTTAGCATATGATTTCCAGATCTGTAAAAAATCATACTTACAGATCAGTAAAAAATCATACTTACATTTACCCCCAAAACTAATCCGAATAGGGCAGAAAACCAATCAAATCAATAAGATATATTTTACAAAATACACCACCATCTAAATAGTTTTAAATACTAATTTGTTTTATGTTTTGAGTGTGTAGAGAAGGAAGCTAGGGCATACGAGGTCTGCAATACATATTGCAGACCCGCGTTTGATAAAGGAGAGGGATTGGATTGTGGGAGTAGCAGGTCTGCGTTTTTAGATTTTTACACACAAATTCTTCTTTTAGGGCTATCTTTTTTGATAAAATGAAAGTTACAAAAACACATAAAAATTAAGTCTAAAACCTAACAGAAACAAAAATAACCTAAGAATAATATTTACAAGTATACAAATAAAAAAATTTAGTTTTGAAAGATAAATGAACAATTTGGGTTTGAAAAATTAAAAATTTTTAACCTAGGGTTTCATCATGCCGAAATTATAGGAAGAAGGGCCGAAAAAGCCTAATTTATTCTACGTTACTAAGAAGCATTTGTGTTTTATGTAGAAGGTTGTCTCCTAGTTTGGATGATAGTATAAAAGTAGTTATTTACTATTGGTTGCATCTCTTGTATCTTAATAGAATGAAATAGAATTTAAGGACAAAGATAAACACATTAAGGATAAAGAACACGTCAAAACCCTTACCTTATCATTGTCCTTTCAATAGATCCATTCGCCCATACAACTTGATAAGAGTTGTCCACGAGATGCATTTCCATCACCAAGACCTGCATAAATCATCAAAGACATAATTTTTATGAGTAAATTATATATAAGAAAATAAAAAGTCATTTAGATCCTACTACAAATTCATGTAGAAATCAATGAACCGTGAAATGTTAAATTTATTAACAATTTTTTAAGAAATAGAGATGCATTTAAAAATTTACAACCATCTTTAATACATAGTAATAAAGAGTATTTATACTTTATTGAGCTCCTCTCTATTTCGAGAATAGTTTTATATTCCCTACTGAACAGGGCCAACCACGTGAATGTGGAAGCTCATATGGTCCCTCCCCCCCCTCACATCTCTCTCAATTCCCCATACCCAATAAATGATGTTGTTTACATAGAACAAAATTTAAACACTCATGCATAACTAGGCTAGTCATCAAAACATATAAACATAAAAACATTGAAGCATAATAAGGTAATTCATATAAGCAATGTTTTAGACTAGTAAGATCGATATACATCCAAATAGAAGTCATGAATTTATACATTTGCTTTTTCTTTGATTTTTGTTTGTTTGCATTGAAATAACTAACGATAATTGGGATATTATCATCATCATTTGGTGGATTATCTACAAAGCCATGTCCTACTAGTGTTTGTGTTTCCATGCCCTCATGTATCATACTTCTTGTACGTTGTTGAGTAGGGCATGGAGGCAGTTCTGAAGGGGTGTGAACTGCAACAACAAAAATTGGCATATTAATATGTTGAAATATTATTGAAATTAATAGTTCATCATTTTGATTAAAATTACGATATTGCTCTTTACTTGTCTGTGTAGCTATGACAATTAGTGTGTTAATTGTTTCTCTACTTGCTAATTCCTCTTGCAGTTCACCCTCCTAAGCTTCACGGTCTTCGATCGAGAGAAGAAAATTTATAAGTGCACATTAGGAAATAAATATCTATAATCACAGTAGATATTTCTATTTCCAAAGCACACATACCAGAATGGCCACTCTACCTCCCACTATCATGGGACATGCACACCCGAACATCAGTTGGCATGTGTGGAGTACTGCTGGATTCAGTGTTGCGATTGCACTGTTGCTTAAAAGAAAACATAAATATTTAGTTATGGGTGATATAATAAAAACGGTATAGACTTTAATAGTATACTACAATGATGTCCTTATTCATTTTATTTACCTGCATTTGCGTCATTGGGTAGATTGGAGTCTGCCCCAAGATTTTTTGATATTCAATGACACTTTTAAAACCATACTTGAAACCAAGCTTTAGGTCTTCCTCGGTGGCAGAATCTTGGAACGTATTTCCCTGCAATGAATATCTCTTAATCATTTAATCATTTAATTCTTACGATTCGAGCTCTTAATTTTCTATAGACACCCTGGCCCAGTATATGTTACCCGTGATTTTCCACTCTAGACTTGGTTGCTTTGGAGGTGTCTGGTAGCCTATATATGAAAATTTTGAAAAATGTTAGATATCAGAATTCTTACTTAAAACAAAAAAGAAAAAAAATGAGCATATTTCACTAAAAAGATGATATGTGTTGTACCTTGATTTTCCAGGCCATGGTTGTTTTCCTTGTCTTTTTAGGAAGTTCTTCTTTGCATCCTCTATGAGTTCCTTCCACTCTTTCTCTGGAACCATTGGAGGGTGCTCATGCTTGAGGTCAAGTTACAATTTATCCCTATATTTGGCCCTGGTATATTTTAAATTCTCGCTGGCTAACTTTTCAACCACTTTCTTGTTGAATGTCTTGCCAAACAAGTTTACCATGCGGTTTATTAATACATCTCTCTTTGTGCTATCTTGGATATTCGACCGTGTGTGGTTGTTGGGGCCAAACAACTCCAATGCTTTGTCATTCAAATTCCTGTAGAAAACATGGTTTCCTATAGAAACGTGTAATCCATTAATTTATAATAATTTCAGCGTATGTCCATTTCAATTTCATGATTAAAATGGATAAATTAATTAATAAATACTTGGAATCTTTTGACTCTTGATCGTAACACAAGCGTCATCCACCAGAAAGGTGAGATCTAGTGATCTGGTATTTTTAACTTGTGCTGCTCTAGGAAACGTTTCTTGGTCATCTACAGTAGTTTCATCTCCAGAGTCATGTGGAATCCTAGGCTCTGTCTCATCATGATTTGGCATGTCATGCTGATCAAAATTGGTGCCCTTATCAATGGATTTGAGGCCAACTGGAGGATTTTTAAAAGCGTCATTGGTACATTTCTTTGTTGGCGTTGTTGCTGCATTGGAGCATGACTTCTACCTATACTTGTCTCGAAACTTTCTCTAGTCACGGGTTGTAAAAAATCCTACAAATGAAAAACTTTACTTTATTAGATCACTTGGAAAAATATAAATCATAATATCAGATATGAAATCATGTCATAGCTTAAAAAAGTATGTGAAGATTCCACTTACCACATAAGATTTTATTTTTTCTTTCATCTCTTCAATCCTTGCCCTGATCTCCTATGTCATGGGCCTTATGCAAGCCAAGGAAATGATTTCTATGTTTGCATTTTTCAGAGCTTTATTTATAGTATCCATAGGGTCTATGGAATAGTAAATTTCATCCTTAAGCTCCTCATCACGCATATCAAGTGCACTGGACTAAATTTATCAAACAATAAAATTAAGAAAAATAATTTTAACATCATTCAAACATTGTTATTATAATGAAATTTAGTTACTATTAAGAACTAACACTTACCTGATGTGGCGTTGTGGACGGTTACCTCCCATGGTCACCCCCTACTGATCTACTTCTAGTGGGTGATTGTCCATGATCACCCTGGACCATGGAAGTAGCAGGTTCCTTTTCATGGTCCCACCCTGACATGATAAATAAATTAATAATTCACCATAAGCACAAAAAAATGCAAATTCCATTAGTTGAAATCGAATGCTAATAGCATCAATCGAAACATTTAGTTATTATATTTAACACTTACCTAATGAGGTACAAAGCGTGACCTTCCACGGTCACCCTGGACCATGGAAGCAGTAGGTGCCTTTCCACCGACACCACCTTGACGCAATAAATTAATAAATAAATTTTACGAAAATAATTGTAACAAAATAAAAAATGAGATATTGCAATAATATTTATTTTTACCTCAGAAGTAGAGGACACGTGTTCTGTTCCATGACGAACATGGGCAGACCCCTGCCACAGTGTAATAAGCATGTTGTCACATGGAAATATTTTGGGGTTGGAGTTTCTAGTTATTGTAGTCATATTTAGTTACTATATTTAGTTGAGTCAATAATTGTAACATCAACAAAAATGAGATATTGCAATAATATTTACTTTTACCTCCGATAGAGAAGATACATGTTCTACTCCATGGTGATGAGAAGACCCCTACCACAGTGTAATAATCATGTTATCATATGGAAATATTCACAACAAGCACGAAAAAAGTGAATGGTAACAGTGGAAATTGAATGTTATTAGAAAAAATGTCAACATTTAGTTATTATATTTAACACTTACCTGATGGGGCACAGAGTGTGACCTTCCATGGTCACCCTAGACCATGGAAGTAGAGAACACATGTTCTGTTGCATGATGACCATGGGAAAACCCCTACCATAATGTAATAAGCATGTTGTCACATGGAAATATTCTAGGGTTGGAGTTTCTAGTTATTCTAGTCATATTTAGTTACTATATTTAGTTGAGTCAATAATTGTAACATAAACAAAATTGACATACTGCAATAATATTTACTTTTACCTCCGAAAGAGGAGATACATGTTCTGCTCCATGGCAATGAGAAGACCCCTGCCACAACGTAATAAGAATGTTATCATATGGAAATATTCATGATAAGTATGACAAAAGTGAATGGTAATAGTAAAAATCTATTGTTAATTGAAAAAATCAAAACATTTTGTTATTGACGTCATATTTATTTACTATATTTTAACATTTACCTCATGATGCATAGATTGTGACCTTCCACGGTCACCCTGGACTGTGGAAGCAACATGTGTCTTTCCACTGCTGCAACCTTGAAAAAATAAATCAATCAATAAAAGTTCAGTCAATAATTGTAACATAAAAAATGAGATAAGAATAACAGTGTAATAAGCATGTTATCACATGTAAATATTCATAATATGCACGGAAAAAGCGAATGTCAACAGTGGAAATGGAATGTTAACAAAAAAATTGAAACATTTAGTTATTGTAGTCATGTTTAGTTACAATATTTAGCATTTACCTGATGAGGCATAGTGGGTGACCTTCCATGGTTACCCTGGACCATGGAAGCCACATATATTCGATTTAAGTTGTAATCGATCAACAACTCTTCACCTGGAAGCATTGTTTTTGTTGCACATACAAATATACGATGTTCTTCGCATCCCTCAAATTCTCAATTCGGTTGCATAGTTGCTGACACTGGCCATGTACTATTTACAAAACCAGCAACATTTCCGGACACTTTTGGTCTCCCATCAATATACATAGTCGTCCCTTTGTTTTTATTGTGTTCTGCTAGTTGTATATAATTTGCGGCAACTCCGTATATCCTCATACGAGTATATTGGACCAAGATCAACCAGTTATTATATCTGTATAATGGTCTGACATACTCCATCAATTAAGTTATAGTGCCATAGCTGACCTTTATGCCATCCATGGAAAATATCCCCAATCCATGTAAGGATGAAGGAGCAATGTGATACATCCTCCCATTGATGAAGAAATCTATGTTGACTTGAGGTAGCTTATTAGGTACCCATCATTGCACTATATTTCTATACCTCAAGGGAAACTCAATGTCACCTATGCTCTCAGCATCATAATTACATGACCCTCCTTTGGCAATAAAATATTGCATGTGTCTACGAAATCTTTTCCTTACCTTTTCATATCTAGTTGATATAGAACCGGTAGATCTAGTACAACACATATCACTTTCAACCACTCCTAGTATATTTTCACCATCACTCGAGGAAGATAGATCTGATAGATACATATTTGGTGGTACCTACACTCGATAAAACAAGAATATAAGCTACCAAGCAGATATAATTTAGCTTGCAAATATATTTACTTGTAATGTTTTAATATCAAAAGTTTTTTCTTCCCAAAAACTTTACCAAAAACTATTTTTCTCTCAAAGGTGTAATTTCTTTTAGATTTATTTATATTTGAATTATTTTTAAGTATAAGACACTATTTGATTTGTTTTGGAATTTGTTCACAACACGGATATAGAAGTGTGTTTCTTGGGCCACTTGACTAGTTAATGCATGCAAAGAGGTATGGGTCCCCCCTCATATAGATCATGTTGGGGATTCAATTTGGAATGGGTGGTGGTCATATTGCTTCATTCATGGATTTCCCATTGAAACTCGGTGACTTTAGTCTAACAATCCCTCTTCCACAGTGGTTTGATATGCAAGTTTGCTCGTGCAAGGTACTCCTCTAACTATGTGCCTGATTTTTTTGAAATAGGATAACATTGTGAAATGTCACCAAATTTAGACCAATTATAGGTAGTCTTGAGAGTCGGTGACATTTGGTGAACTGATGATTGTGGACAGACATATCCTAGATATGTTCATTAATGAAAAAATAACTTTTGATGGGCATAGGCATGTATGATAAAGTTGGAAAAGGACTAAGTGGTGAAAAATTATCCTAAAGCAGTAGTCTTATGAAAATTCCCACCATATTTCATAAGAAGGAAAAAATTCCCACCATGGCCTATCATCCCATAGTTGGTTGAAGTATCTATCCAACCATGGCACTAGTTCTCAGAACAAATCTTTGAGGAAGAAGATACAGGCCTCCAAAAAGAAGTTCTTTTTGGTAAAATTAGACAAGTTGCTCTAGGAGAATGCTCGCCATAATTTGTGGGTTGAAAGAAATGCCCAAACCATATGGGAATACTGTAGGTGGTTGTGTTTTCTACTTGAAGATGTTCTTACTTTGACCTAAAAGTACATGAGGTAGAAATTATGGATCTGCCAAAACAGGGTCTTAAGCAACTTTTACATCATACTTCAGTAAAATGCCTATCGAGGAGAGAGAATGTAGTTCCAGAGGATGAAACTGGTCTTAATGGATTCATCTGGTTGTCCTCCATCCATTGGATGTCTTACACTCCAAGTTTGATGAAAAGTTGAAATCACCTTTGAGACCTAGGGTTTAAAGAAATTGACTAAGTGTCAAATCACAAGGCTGAAGAGGCATTTGGAAATGCCCACCAAATCCTATTTGAGTGATGATAAATTCATCAAAAGGTATAGGCATGTTCTTTAATGAACTAGCTATCCATCCATGTTCTTAGTTTTTCTTATGGTGACCACATGAGAAACATATAATCCTGCCAAAATAGGTAAAAACATTACCTTTCATATCCAAAAATATGAAAAATTGACCGAGTGTTGAAAATAGGAGGTTGAGATCCCACTTGGAAATGCACACCAGAGTCAGCTCTTCAAGTGATAAATTCATCAGATTTTTTGGGTCCATTCTTTGATGATATGGGCATCCACTTATGATCTCAGTTTCCCTCTGGGTGTTCACATGTGTGAGATATTAGTACCAAAATGCCTCTTGGCATAGTAATGACTAGGGCCTAACAAAATTCACGAAGTGTTGAATTGAGCAGTTTGAAAGACCATTTTAAAGTGATTGCTAGAGACTGTGTGTTTGTCACTAAGGTTTTAAGGTGACATGGTCTTGTTCCTAGTTGAGGTGGATACCTAACCATACCCTCAGTTTGTTTAAAGATGGTCAAGATGTGAAAAATATAAGTCTGCCAAAAGTTAGAAAAGTATGCCTGTGACAGTCTTGGTGAAATAAAAGAGTAAGATATAGGAAATTAATAAACATAAATTTATAAAGGGAATTATGCATATGTTGAGAAGGATTTAAGGATAGTATTTTGGAATATATGATGTGATTGAAATTACACAGCATATATTTAAGGAAGAAATGCTTACAGAGGGTTTAATGAAGACACATGCAGGCTACAATATTCTTGATAACCTTCAAATTCTTTGAGATATGCCAAACAGAGGCGACCACACTAACTACCATGGTATATTCCAAACAGGGGAAAAAATATATAAGTGTCGTTGAAAATTAATACTTGTATCAAATGTGAATTTAAAGAATAAAGATGTATGAGGGTCAATTTATTGGAGTCAATTAAAATTATAGCCCATGAGTCCCAGGGAACTATATATTGTTGCAAAATTAAAATCAGTAAATGGGAAAAGTGTTGGGGTGTGCACCTTAATGGTCCCTAATTTTGGTAACTCCGCGGTTTTTGTGGAAGTTGTAAGCGGAGTTACGACTCAAAACAGTCTTAGGGGTGTCGGGGTTGAGTAAAAACCTTCTTTTTGTAATAAACCCATGGTTTAAGTCCAGGGTTTAGGGTTCAGGGTGCCCATGGTTTAAGCCCATGGTTTTGTAATAAGTGTAATATAAATAAGCACTCTTGTAAAGAAGTCAGTTTAGGCTTTTGATGTAAGATGAATTGATGCAAAGCTAAGGCTTGTTTGTAAGAAGGTTAAGTCCTAGCTGTGTGCGTGGATGACCTCTGCAACTGTGTGCACAGAGGGTTTTGGGTGATTAAGGAAATATGCAGCTGTGTGTGCAGAGGCCTGCAGCTGTGTGCACGACTTTGAGGACTTGAAGGGATCTGCAACTGAGTGCGCAGATCAGAACTGTGGTTTTTGTAAAGAGTTGAATAAAACACAGTTTTGTGGATGTAACCCCTAAACTGGGGGTGAACCATGTTATATCGTGTGTTGTGGTTTTTGTTGTGTTGTTGTTATGTTCTTTTATGCATTGATAACTATATAACTGATAAGTAAGATCACCGCTAAATAATAAATTCGTTGGAATTCCCTGTAAAGGGTTAAGCAAGGCACTGTTTGTTTATCTAACCATGAAGCTAAATAAGTAATGGTTAAAGCTCTGCATTTTATGATTATAATTGTTAGAAGATAAAGGTATAGTAATATCCCTCTTTTGCTTGTAGAAACCTGATTCTGCGGCAGCCCATAGCTATTTCGGGTGAGACTGCAACCTGTTCGCAGGTTGTTGCCGAAAGGGCCAACACTGTGGGTCTTGTGTTGGTGCGAAGTTAATGATATAAAGCCTGGGTCTTCCCTACAACCCAACAAATTGGTTCCGTTTCCGGTTGAACTCAGTATCTGCTCAAGAGGGGTTTACCTCGTACCTTGAGGGCTATGTTTTGGAGACCCTCAGTGAAAGAAATGGGTGATTGGATTGAAGAGACTTATCTGAACTTTGCTGTACAAGAGAACAAAGATCTGCGTTGTAGTGCAAATGACTTTTTACAAAGGTATGTTTTTTCTGATGTGTATGAAATTTTCTTTGGTAGTATCCACATAGAGTTGCACCAGTGGTTATCCAGGTTAATAGAGAGAAGGATGAACTTCCAAGAACGTCAGTTTCCTGATTGGACCCCCGCAAGAATTAATATACTTAAAAGGGTGAACAACAAGATATCCCACGCTGTTGATTTCTGGACAATGCGAACCATTGAAGCATTTGTGACAGAGTTCGCCATTGACACATGTACGTCCTTCAGCGAAGATGAACGGCAGTTCTTCAAAGGACCAAGGGGTAAGTACTTGAATTCATTTAGTTTGAGAATTAAAATGCTATTGGCTGAAAAAGGTATATTGCTCATTGAATCAGACTGTTAGATTTAGCACTACTAACTTATGTTTGCAAGTGAAAGTACCTTCGACGAGCAAAGTGGTTTTCTGTGAAGTGGGAAAAGGTAAAAGAGAAATTTTGAGTCCTATACCCTAGGTCAGAATACTGAGTCTAACCCCATAAGTCTAGTAGTCTCAGAGCCCGAAGAAACCCCTTCTATTGGAAACCCTCCGGTAACCCCGCAGCGAAGAACTACTATCCCTGAGAACTCGTCGCAATCTGAAATTAACCCTAGCTCGAGTATTCCTGTCACAGGTCATTCTACCCCAGTAAGTCCCCCCTCGCCTACTACCAGTCCCCCTCCCTCCCCCCTTAGACCCGTGATGGCCCATATGAATGACGACATTAAGCTCCATGTTTTCAAAGGAACTGGATCAGAGGATCCAGAACAGTTCTGGTTTTTATGTGAAGCAGTATGGACTGCTAAGAACACTACGGATCAAGATACCAAAAGAGCGCAGCTAGTTACTTCTTTCAGAGACCGTGCTCTGACCTGGTTCATGAAGTTTTCCAGCACTCAGAACCATGTCTTGGCTGATATTAAAGCAATGATGATAAAGGAATTTAAGAAGCCTAAATCAGAGTCGCAGTGTATCACTGAACTAAAGGAAATCCAGCAGAGGCGAGGAGAATCAGTGTGGGACTTTGATCAGAGGTTCAAAGTTCTGCTAGATCAAGTCAGTTTCACTATTGGACTAGCGCAACATAAGGAATGGTTCATCGCATCTCTGTTACCGCACATCATGACTCCACTCATGCAACAGAATGTTGCAGATCAGCAGGAGGCCTCGGAAATCGCTATGAAGCTTGAAATAGCCCCGGTCGAAGATAATTCTGGTATCGCTCAAATACAAGAGCAGTTGGCAGCGATGGCTCTGGAGCTTCACGATATGAAAAAAGGGAAAGCTAGTCGCGAAGAGGTTTGGTGTACACGATGTCGGACAGAGGGTCACGACAAGGAATAGTGTCCTGCAGTAAGAAATTTCTCGAATCTTGGTATACCAAACCTGTTCAACCCTAGTGTTCTATATTGTAAAATTTGTACGACAACTGGCCAGCATCGCCCTGAAGACTGCTATCTTCTGTAGAGGTATGTGCAAGTCCCTAAAAACCCTTATTGTAAGTTCTATAAATCAGTGGGACACAATGAAGATGAGTGTCGCAGCTTTGACCTCATGAGAGAATGAACTTACTATGCTTATCGGGTACAAAATGATGGCCAAGGAAATGATGGATACGGTTATAGCGGTAGTACATCAGGTCACGGAGCTTTTGGAGGTCGTGGTCGTGGTGGTATGGCTGGCAGAGGTTGAGGCTAGGTTGTGTGCTACAACTGTAACCAGGAAGGACATCTCGCTAGAGACTGTCGGAACCCAACTACGACATGTCAATATTGTAGAGCCGTCGACCATGTGATTGAGTAATTCCCGCAGCTGATAGCGAAGATTCAAGAAAGAAATAGTGCCCCTACTCAGAATATCCAGCTGATTGCTATGAAGCAATGACCTATCCCAACCATTAATGTTGTTACCAGGAGTGGAGCAATGACGAAAGTGTAGAACAAGGAGAAACAGCCTGCCGAGGCTTGGGTTCGGAAGGCCCCAGGAAAAATCCCTGCATTTGATGTCGAAAGAGAAAAAGAGACATTTATGGAAGCCAGGAGAGACTTTGTTGACCCCAACACATCAGTAGTACCTACGCAACAACCTCAGCAGCAGTTGCAGCCGCAAGAAGCTTCGACAGATAAAGTAAGTACACTGTCCTCCTTTTTATAGAGTTGTATGAAGCTCTTGAGAAATCAAACTGCTTTAAATGAGTTGCAAAAATTTATTGCTTCTTGCGAACCTCAGCGAAGTCCTGGTAAGGAAAAAACTATTCATAGAGTCAGAAGAACTGGTAGGAAAATGAGATTGAATTCTCAGAAAAAAGAGTATGATATGACTAATGTTATCTTGGACCTAGGATCAGAGGTAAATTTCTTAACTAAGCAAACTTGGGAACAAATGGGAAAACCTAATCTGGAATGGTCCCCTATACAGTTGAGATTAGCCAATCAGCAGAAGATTTTTCCCCTAGGAAGACTCCCTAGTGTATCAGTAGATATTGATGGAGTCAGTACCTTAGCAGACTTTGAGGTAATTGAAATAATTGATGACAGCAACCCCTATCCAGCACTACTAGGCATTGAATGGGCAATAGATAATGATGCAGTAATCAACCTAGAGAAGAGACATATGACTTTTGAAGGGAAAGGACTGAGAGTCATAGTCCCATTGGATCTTCTCAAGGAGAGAGATACACAGAGCCAGTAAGAGATGAAGACCAGGATGTTTTGGACCACATCTACAATATCACAGCGAAGGAAGAAGATTATGTTGATCCTACTGCCGAAGGTATCATGGATTGGAAGTGTGACAACTCTTGCATGACAGATTCAGATGATGGCCTAGAGAATTGGCAGAATAGACTGTATGAGCTACATGGCCATCGATGTGCCATAATTACCAAGTCTCTCAGATGGCTTGGCTCACAGACAAGAACTTTACCTGTTTTTGATGGTTCAACAGACCTAGAAGAGTATATTGTGCAATTCTCAGAGCAGATACCAGACTCGCAGAAAATGGAGACTCTGGATTCAGCATTCAAAGCCACAACAGCCATATGGTGGAATGGTCACAAAAAGTACATTCATAGTTGGGAAGCGTGCCAGAAGTCCCTTTACCAAAGATTCAGATACCAACCTCAAGAGGTGCGAAGTAGTTTTAATGGTAAGACTAGTCCTCAGGGACATTTGGAGCAATGCTACGAGGCATGGAAGCATGTACCTCATGAAGAATGGGTACATAGGTTTGTGCACACCCTGGAACATATAGAAAATAATTGGTATGCGGAGGTCGAGCTTTTCCATGGTACTGTAAGTTGGGATGGTCTTGTTGATAGTTTTGTGCTGACATTTTCTATTAATGAGGTTTCTCCTGCTTTGGACGCAGCTGTTAGGTTGATACAAACTAAAGTATTTGATGATCAAGAAATAGAAGAATACCAACCTAATTGGAAGGCACAGGAAGTTTTACGGAGAGAAATTCCTATGGCTTGGGGTACCACAATCGACAGCTTTGACTCCAGAAATCAATCTTTCCCAATATGCAATAGAAATAAAATTTCTAACACTAAAGGATCAGACCTCGTACCTTATTCTGGACGGTTGAAGTAGATCCCCGTTGAGCTTTCCAATCTTCATCTTGAATTGATATAATACTTCCTCAACAACAAGTAAACAATACAAGCATACTATATATGATGGTGTTAGATATATTCTAGCATATATAATCAATAATGTAAAAGCATTTGACATATTCCAATGGATACAATATTCAATCAAATACACATCATTGGACAAGAAAAGAATATAGTTCTTATTAATATAAATCAGAGATTACAAGATAGATACAACCTCTGACGGCACGTCTACGAACCGGAGAAACTGAATCCCCCACTTGGGCCTCCACCACCTCAATCCTCCATATCTTGATAGCAAGCTCACAAGCAAAAGGCAAGCTTGGGAAGAACACAAAAGTGCTCCAAGGGACAAAGGGATGCAGACTCAAGCATAAGTTTCGGCAACAATGGACTATAATTTCATTGCTCTCAATCTCTCTATATGCTTTCAATGTACCAAGGGGTTCCTTATATAGCTTCACAAGGGATAATGAAGGGTTGAATCCGAGCCATCTCAAGGCATATGGAAGGCCAGGAGTCGAATGAGTCAGATCCATGTCAAGGAAAACTCCAAAAGGATTTGCATTATGCACACATCCTGATGTACGCGGTTATATGGGTCAAACCCACGTATGTACGCGGTTATTGGGTAAAAAGCCACATATATCACTTTTCATATAGTTTTAGGGATGATCAAGGAAACATCAAAGGATAAAATATAGTCCATGGGGTCTAAAGAGTCTGCAGCGGGACATGGGAAGGCCATAGAAAGTGTGATTCACCTAGAGTGGTGAAATCCGCTATAACAGATGCCCCCTAATGTGTGAGGTCAGAGGGGTCATACGATGGCTGAAATACATTATAATTCCATCCCAGAAGTGAAGTGATGAAGGATCCCAAATGGAAGACCAGCCACCCAATCAACATAGTACATTGATACAACTCTGCATATAACTACAAGTACATATAGTTGTCCCAGATACATAAGACTTCAATGGCCATGAATAGGCATAATACATGATATCACATATGTGGTCATCGCCACGTACAATATATATAGATCAGAATCTCCATGATGAAGATATACAAAGGACCATGATCTCCAAAATGGATGAAGATGTACAATGGATCAAGATCTCCATAGTGGCTATAAATGTATGACATACACTGGAATGAAGTCATGAGAGTTGAAATCTCATGAACACTGGCACGATCAAGGAGGTAGCATACAAGAGATGCCACCAGTCTGGAAAGTCTTCTACACAAACCGCTACGAGTACATGTCCCTACTATGCGAATAAAGGTGTCGAGGTCAAACATAGTAGTCCATCGTCTGATTACCGGTCATTAATGTATACCGTTAACAGACGCGAGATTACCCACCGATAATGAAAATGGGAATCAAGGTACTAGAGTGCAAACTAACAAGTGTGAATAGATGTGTTGAGGTTGAACACTTGAGATAATCCATCGATCAGGGGACATTGATGTATTCCCAAGAAATTGTCGATGGCAAGAGAACCTACCACTGATGACTACAAGTCTCAAGGCACTCAAAAGGACTCTAGATTCCAATCCCAGAATAAATGATCTGAAGTCGATGGGATGAAATCCATTGGAAGGAGGGCATTAAGGCATCCCCCATCATCCAACACGAGGTACTCAGCAAAGCTATCTAATGTGGAAGGACTCGATCATAAAGTGCACTAACCAATAACTGTACCAAGAATGGCTGACATGTAAAGTCAAGATAACTGAGGGATGGCCAAAACAGGTTTCAAGTTCCTTCGAACAAGAGAATAATGACGTATGGTGACTGAATGAAGGCAGCATAGACTCGATATACAAACTGGGACATCTCTATGACACAGGAGGCATCAACAGAGGCTCCATAGGGACTGGAAGCTTAACCATTCGGTGGAGATAAACTTAGATAAACGAGTACAACTCCTAAGTCAAACTATAACCCAACCAATGGATGTGATATACAGTGCTCTGTTCGAAGGCAACACGACTCGACAGGTGCCAAAGATAACATCTTTCCTTGTCCGGATTTTTGGTTTTTTTATTTTTTGGACTTTTTTAGTTATTTGAAAATCTTGAAAAAAGAATAAACTTGCTTTATAGTTACAAACTAGGAGGAGACGAGTGTAATCAGGGAAAAAAAACTAGTTCCAAGCAGTGGAACATACCTATGCTCAATGCAAGGAGACATGTGTAAGATATCAACACTTGGGGGAAAATCCCCTCCCGGTAAAAAGGAAAATCAAGCTGCGAAGGATATATAAAATGGCTCTGCATGGCTAGACATGAGACAAGCTCAGACTATATGGTTGAAACGCAATGTCAGGGGAGCTGGCATAAAGCTCAATAAGGTAGGCAAAGCTCATGATAATGCATTCACAACTTGACATGAGGGAGTCCTGAGGGAAATCGGCTAGCATAAGATCAAGAGGAGTATGAGGCTCTTGCGAAATGTCATGGCAGTACTATACAATGGACTCCTGGACCTAAGATAGGACTCACATCATGGGTACCAAATGCAAAAGGGATATAACTATGGCACCCATGTATAGGAAAGATCTACCACTCACATAGTACCACTTCTAACAATAGCAAGAAGGTTCTGTGATACCATGGAATGGGTTCGTACCTAAGGTCAGATGGAACGGTCATAAGGTAATGCATAAGTGCAAGCGGATGTGAAATCCTAACCTATATTCTAGTTCAGACATAATACCTATGACAGGCACGAACGAGTCGAAACCTCGGAGAGAGTGTACAAAACTGGACCCTACATGGTAACCATATTAGTCCAAAACAAGCCAAAATAGTCAATAAAGAATCAAAACTATAGGATATAGGGAGGAATGATCATGACAACAACACCCAAAGGAAACAATGCGGTGAACGATGAGACATAAAAAGGAAACTAAGGTGTCGACCCAATGTTCACGCATCCACTACTACCCACATGAGGGTGACCACTGGTGTAAAGACCGAGCGAAAGGAATAAAAATCCTCCAAAAATGGAGTAGAGGATGGAATATGACCATTCCCAAATATATGAGCACGGTAAGGGGCTGAGATGCCCCCAAGTCTGACACCAGGGTCCATACTAGGACCAAGACGGGTGATAGGATACCAGGAATGCCAAAAATAAAAGGACCCAAACTCAAGAAAGCATAAATATACTCAAGTAATCGTGATCCCAAAGGCCAACTAGCATACAAAGAGCACACTCCTAAGAAAATCTACAGCCAAAATACAAGCAAACCAAGGGGAGTATATGTGAGCTCTCGAATGTAGAAGGTATGTCTCGCCTAGGAGAGGCTCGAAACTCCCATACACTACAAGCGGAGGTACGTAACCAATTATAGTGGCCCTCAGCTTCAACGCGTAAAGCAACTGTGCTGTCCAACCTCTACCTGGCTAGGACACCTGCAGAATAACCTCTACAAGTACCCCCTCAATATCCTAGGTAAGGCCACTAAGCTCACCTCAATATAATCAATGCTCAGGCGGACAGTCGCAGGCGGGATTGACTATATGGGCAGGGTAGCAAAGCCTGAAACTCTCAAAAGAGCCCCCAAATACGAATACAATCCTGGAAATATCTCTGGTGCTACTTAGTTATGACTAGGGGTTATCCCAATCAATAACTGCTCACACTGCCTCATGCTTAACTCCCTTTTGAGAGGAGGATCCTGAGAACACTAGTTATACCAAGGATTTGACACACTCACCTGGACAGACACCTAGATGTTGTTGTTTAGTGATCTTGGAGAATTGAATTACAATGAACTATTCCAAGATCCTAAAACCTAAGCTTGTTGGTGCACCCTAGAAAAGAAAAGAGTGTAATTCATTTTAATTAGCACTGATTTTAATTGGCTGTAATTACGCAAAGGGAAATGGCTGTGCAACTAGTGATATGAAGACTCAACAGTGAAATAAAAGTGCACACCATAACAAACAATGCTAAGTGCAATATTTGTCAAATGAAAAATAGGGTATGCCACTACATGAGATGCATAAATATATATTCCTTTTCGAATGCCAATGCAATCCTTCCTATATTAAAGCCTAAACACAACTCTCATCCAAGCAATCCAATGAAAGTACCTCCTCAAATCCATATCTAAGATGCAACTAAGAGTGCAACTACTTTGTATTTTTCAATATAAAAGAATGAAAAATGCAATAAAAGTCATCTAAAACTCTCAGTCTCTGCAGCAACTATAAAATACAAGCCCAGCAAGACACCAAGACAAAAAGAGTAATGCACTAATGGCAAAACAAAAAGGAAAAATGACAAACTACTTTCAAAGAAAAATCAATGAAAAAGCGGTCTCTGGTCACAAAAAAAGCATCCAACAGACAACATCAGACCCAAGGAAGACCCAACCACACTCACAACCCACCCAGCAACTTCCCACAACATCAAACTCACCAAAAGGGAGGATGTATGTGACTGTATAAAGAACAGCTGTGTATGTACGCAACTTCTAGCCAAAAATCTGTGTATGTACGTGACTTTTGGCCAAAAACCTGCGTATACAGAGAAGGCAGTGGTAAAAAGCAGGCCAAGGCCAAACCAATAAAGGGGAGTGTCAATGGACAAACATACTATAAAATGCGACACAAAATCAGGGAGAAACCAAGAGCAAGTCAAGAATATCAAGCCCATTGTGCCCCCAACCCCAAATAAAAACAAGGAACATCCCCAGCGGAGTCGCCAATTCTTTTATGGAGATAA